>JAECUM010045397.1:0-25817 GCA_016617855.1 Megalonaias nervosa
CTCAACCAGTACTAGGTAATGTTACCGTAAGATATTTATATGAACCTGGTGAACTTGAAGGAGGTAGAAAAAGAGCAACTGATCCTATCTGGAGTGTGACCACACATAAAATTTCTAGTGTGTTAAGGACTACAGGTAGACCCGCAATCTACAGATTAGATTCAACTGCTCCTCAGCGTGGATTTGTACGCGAACAATTACAAATAATTCCTACAGATACACAATTACCACCGCGTTCACTTTTATAAACTTGCACAGAGTCCAGAGCCTCGACGTCGATTACATTCAAGACAGGTCAGCATCACATTGTTGCGTGTGTGACCAAGACTACTATTAATTCTATCAACGGTAAATTGTCTTGGATTATTACTCGAGTACTGCCACAACATATTACAGTTACAACTTGCACAATGATTATTCTGTTGTGCTTTTAGTTTTATAATAAATTCAACATAAATATCAAAATCGCAATTTTTTTTTATTATTATTTTTTTTGTCACATTGCTTATAACCCGCTAATTTTTTTATTGATATCGACAAAATTGTCAGGAATTTCTTCGGTTATTACGCAATCCATGATAACCCGGCGCAGTTGAGATATTCTTCTGACTCCAGACACCGCAAGATAAACTACATTTGACCACTCAATACGATCATCGACAATCCAAATATTTGTATCGGTAATAGTTAATCCCTGTGACGAGTGAATTGTTATAGCGTATCCTAACGTCCACGGCGATTTATCCATACTTAACGCGCTCTCAACAACATCAACAACGACTAAAACAACATCATTTAATACAAGATTGTATATTCCACCACCAGGAATCTCAACATCAATATTCTGTCGTCGAGTATCTGCTAGGCGATAACATAAAGGTGCAGGCAGATTTGAAAATTTTTCTATATGTAACGTAAATAATTGTTGTTGAAGTGTATCGCGAACTATTTTTCTACTTGCAACTATCAAATCAGCAGGTCTCCATAAAGTCCAAAAATTATTCATAGAAGTTTCTGGAATTACTTTACGCATTATCTGACATTGTATTTTATCTGGCTGTAATCTTATTAACTTTTTAAACTCTTTTAGTGATTTATCAATAGCTCTATAGTCATCAGTTATTTCTTCGTAATAATCTACAAATGTTTTCAGCCACTCATGTGGAGACGATCCAATGAAAGGTGGTGGTTGACCATGATCGCCGCACATTATCACAGCAGTACTCTTCAATAACAGCCAATCAAGAAATATTTTTAATACCTCTAGCGACACCGTACATATCTCGTCCAAGATAATAATTTTTGGAATGTATTTCTCACCCATCCGCGATGGAGTCCATGCGTCTCCTCACCATCTAAAGAAACTATAATATGTACACGATTTTACTCCCCGTTCTTTTATTTCCCTGGCGAGTTTATGTGTCGGTGTCAAAACAATCATATCAGAACATTTACTAAATAATTTAATCGCTCGCGTTGTTTTACCTGAACCACCACACCCATTAAGATAAACGGTTTTATGTCTAGCTACGGGATCATATACAGGTAGTGCCGATGACAATCTTGGTTTTTGATTATTCTTGTAATAAGTTTTCGCAATTTCAACATCGGCAGATTCAGAATAACTAATTATATCCTCACGTTTTATTGTCCATTCGCCCTATGATGCATGATCGTTAATACGCAATTGTTTTAACGAATCCGCATATTTTTTATTTATATAAAATGAATCTGTCGCGACTCTGACTGTGCAACGAGGAAATCTGTTTATCATAGATAATAAATTTATCGAAACATACGCTAGCATCGAAGATCTTAAATGAGTAAACTGCGGTGACTCGCCATCCGTGCAGCTCACAACTGTACCTAATTTAGTTCCCTCTGATAAATAAGCATTACTGCGACCTATAAATGTGTTTTTCTCCGTTGTATCAGCGATTATAAAATCGAGTTCAGCATCGTCCATGATTAATCTTGTACACGCTCGTTTATGATCATACGATCCTCCTTGCGTAAATTTACCGATTATTTTTCTGCCGAGATCTTTAGCAAATTTCTCATCACACTTTCTCCTGCATTCACTAACAATATCATCTTCAGGATCAGAAAAATCTCCTCTAGCATCATTAAATGCATCCGGTTCTGGCAACCAAACTTGTTTCTGCATGCGGTATGATATAATTGCTTCACTTACGCATAACGACATTAAAATTCCAACATCAATCATATACTTTATTAATACTATTGGAGCCCAACATTTTTCTGAAAAATGTCTTCCAAACAACGCATAAACAATCGGATGGAGATCCTCGTAAAACTCGAACGACTCTACACAGGCGAATCCGGTTAAGTCAAAAGGTAAAGGTCCGTTTATCGCTACTCTGGTCATCTCTTGTGTCGAATGACCAAATCTCTTAAAGTATTCAGAACACTCTCCGTATCCAAGAAAACTTCCAGGATAACACGCTACCATATCAACTGAGATAACGTCATTATAATAGTATTTAGTGTTCCACAATCCACCGTGTCCGTATTCGATACAACTTTTCTGGACATCTTCAAGAAATTCCAATCGTGTCGGTTTTCATGAATTTTTCTCCTGAGCGTAGTGAGCAGCGACTGATGGAACGGTAAAACAGTTATTAAGTAATTGTTCAACCTTAATATCATCAGATGTGTATTCACGCCAAAGGCGTTGTGCAAGATTTTTCATTTACTCATGGAGAGATTCTGTACGATAAATGTCACCATTAGACCGTACAAACTGATCATGAAAACCATATTCCGAACTCTGAAACAGCCACACAGATACAGGGTCATTTTACTGATATTTCTGATAGCATCAAATACATGAACATTAAAAAATTTAACCGTTCTGTCTCGTGGAAATACCGTTACTGCCACAGTCCATGCATGTGCGTTATGATCAATAATATCTATCGAAGCTCCTCTTGATTTATATTTTGGTTTGTACAAAATCTCTCCGGTTAACGTCTTCACTGTTATTGGTAATTTTAATTTCTTTCCCAGCTCGGCAACGTCGCTGATAGACGCTCCGGTATCTTTAACTGTTTCTGCCCACATGTTTATTTTTTTGCGTCGTAAATCCGTTAAACCGTTTCCGCTTATCGCGTTTGTGAAGTGTTCTTTAACCCGTTCAACTAGACAATATATCCTCGTTGATGCTGTCAATGGTGATGATAATTTCATGGGTTTGAGATCCTTAACGTCAGGTTTATTATTTAACGGATATACCGCGTATACAACCGCAGTCACAGGGTATGTACGTTCGTAATATGGTTTGTCAATACCAGTCAGTATTCCTGGTCTGGAATGTTTACTAAGAACAATATTATTTCCTGACTTATGGACAGAATCACATTTGTCACTAATAATCCATGTGTCATCGTCTGTCTTTACAATAAATGTTATTAAAATAAAATATTTCTGAACAAGGTGGTCAATAATCTCTCTTCCTCGTTTGTCATTCATCATATTAACAATATTTCCAATTCTGAATGTCGACCACATATGAGCCGCACCATCGTCGCGAAATTCCTTTTTGGCCTCATGGATACGTTTTGTTATATCTTTATTCGTTAAAGCTAGATCTTGCATAGAAAAACTAAATTTATGCAGTCTGTCGAGGTCAAATCTAGCTGCGGAATGTTCAATCGCGGATAATTCCTGCATTATTATAATTAGGACAAATATATATTTAATTGAATTTTAATCTTTTTTGTATATGATTCAAACAAAGAATCGATGCCATTGGCTTATGATCGGATATACTTCTCCTTGTAACAAAGCATGCGTAAACGAATTCTGCGGCTTTCATATGCAATGCGTTAGACAAGGTAGTTTTGGACCAAAACCGTGTATGCGGTGTGGTGTTGGAGTCAGAGGAAAAACTCAATTGTGTGCGCAATGCGGTGGTAAAAAATACAGAGAGCTGAAACGATATTACGATAAAAAAAAACACATCTTCTGAATCTCCTATAAAGACCGAAGAAGATTATCTCGCTAGATTTTCAAAATAATGATTTAAACAAATAATATTAGTATATAAATGAAGCAAAATGAGTTTGTGAAGCATCCAATAATCACCAATTATGAAGCATCTCGTGATGGTGTAATTAGGAACTGCAGATTAAAGAAACCAGTCGGTAATGCTGATAATACTAGTTATCTTAGATTTACTGCTGCTGGCCAAAAAAAAAAGATATTTATCACATAGGTTCGTGTTCGAGTGTTATTTTGGGGTCATTAAAGATGGACATGTAATTGATCACATTAGCGGTGATAAGCTTGATAACTCGCTTAATAACCTGCGAATTGTTACACAGTCAGAATTGCAAGTCGGGAAATACAGGGAGGTGTAAAATATTCGGACGAAAAGCTGTTAAATCCGTAAATACAGATGGCGAAGAAATTATGTTTAAATCAATTAATTCGGCTGCCAAATATTTTGGTATACATCCACAATCGGCACAATTTGTCGCAAATAATATACAAAAATCTACATTTTCCCAAAAATTTCTACAAAAAATCACATTCCAGTGTGTTAGTCTACCAGAACCTTCTTTATAAACCAATATCTCTTTCTTTCCTCTTTTTTGCTTTCATAGTTTGTTTCACGTGTTTGTTTAGTTTCATGTTTCATGCAGGTGTTTCTTTCATGATGTATATAATGTTCTTATGGTATCAGATAATGAAGCGAGACAACTCCGTCAAGCATAATAGTAAATCTTGCATTTGTCGTACTTGTGAGTTTTGGTCTAGAAATCACATTGATTTTTGCACCTTATCAGGCTGAAAGAGTCCAGCCCTATAAGTGATATATATTTCAATAGTACACAAAACATATATCACATTCTCTGATTGTCCAAACTTCGACTGTAAAAACATTCCAATGAATTTAGTTATGCATATAAATCTCAACAATGTTGCAAATAAAAATCGCCTTTATAAATATTTAGTGTTTTCTTTTTATTTTGTTGATTTTGTCCGAAAATCTCGTTTTTTGTTGCTTTTTTGTTCGAAAATCTCGTTTTTTGCATGAAAAATGACCAAAACTCAATGAAATTCGGCTAGATTTTGTAGCGCTGGTAGGGTTAAAACCCCAGCGATTCTCTAATTGATTTTGATGATTTTTCGATTTTATAGAAATCTTTGGTTAAAATATCACTATTTTTTGCTAAAATGAAGTGACTTTTGATCAAAATGTCTTATTTGTTATCAGCTTTTATTGATCTGTTGTCAAATTTATCAAGAAATCATCAAAATCAATTAGAGAACCGCTGGGGTTTTGACCCTACAACAACTGAGAATTTTCAATAATTTCATCGTTGCATAAATAATGATGCTATTATGCACATTATTCTATGAATCATATAAAATCTCAATAATATTTATATTTTCCATATTCTTATAAAACGCTTTGTGCGACCCAACAGTGAATTGTACATGAGGTTAATTTTAGAAATGAATGGCATTGCGTGTTCGTAGCTTATCGATTATTTTAGTATCCTTGGCCACGTCTGATTAATACAGACTTTTAGCTGTGGGTTTTGTGTAATGCAGTTTCAAGCATTTGGAAACTGAAAATAAATTCTCATTTATTAAGAAATTCACAATACGTTTACAATAAATTCTGATTTTATTCTGTATGCTTTAAGGACATTACGCTTAACTATATAATAACTTTTTTAACATACATACATATTGAAGTCCGGTGGCCGATTTCTAACGCGCTGGACTCTCATGCTCAAGGTCCGTGGTTCGAATCTCGTGAACGACAAATGTCTGCGAGGGCGATATTATGCCAAAAAACTTATTTAGTTGGGGCCGAAGGCTGCCCCCGTTCTATGTTTCAATAGAGATTTACACACTTTCCCACTATGTCAACACGTGGTGGGTGTACTTTCGCACTCCCCCGGGTTGATTATGTGGGGAGGGTGTGCAAGTTTCTATTGAAACGTAGAGAAGGCCCTAAGATAAGTTAGTTAAGTTTATATGTAACTGTGTTGTCCTAGAGTTAAAGTTCTTAGAATTAAGTTTATATGTAACTGTGCCGTCCACAACAAAACCTTGTACATAATTGCTGTAAATACGCTTGTTGTTGTAAATACGTTGCTGTAAATATGCTTGACTTTTTTGGGGGGGGTACATAAAATCGCAATGCCTAGACAGCTCATTAAATTTCTAATATTTCGTTTCGATTAGGAATTCGCTGGGGGGGGGGGTGTCTATGCGAATGCGTCCATAAGATATGTTTATATGTAACTGTGTTGTCCTAGAGTTAAAGTTCTTAGAATTAAGTTTATATGTAACTGTGCTGTAAGTATGCTTGCTGTAAATACGCTACTGTAATTAAGATTCTGTGTTTTGTGCTGTCCTTAATTAAGATATAATCATAATCATATGTATATAATCATCTTCGCATGTATATAATCATCTTCATGTGTATATAATCATAATAATATGTATATAATAATATGTATATAATATGTATATAATCATCTTCATATGCATATAATCATGTGTATATAATCATCTTCATATGTATATAATCATCTTGAAACAGTCCTTAGGGACTATTATTTTTATTTTATTTTTATATTAAACAAACATATATAACATAATGAATTCTGAAAACATTAATGTTATTATTTCTGCGATTAAAAAATTACAGCATAACGGTGTAAATATATCTGATAATCTTAATCCTCAAAAATTTTTATGTGATTTTGAATCATTACAACAACGCAAATTAGAAAACAGATACACACTACCATCTGATTATAAATTCATGAAATTTATCCAGAAGGCAATGTTACAGTCGCTGGCAACAGCTACAGATAATCAGGTAAAGCTGTTTGTGCCTCTCTCGCGAGCTGTTGAGCAAATTAAGCTAGAACTATCTCATGAATACGAACAGAAAAAGATTATAAACTTTCGTATAAGACAGTTAAGAGAGCATTGTGAAAATGAAAATGAAAGTGAAAATGAAAGTGATAATGATAATAAAAGTGGAGTTAATGTGATAATGGCTAAACAAAATCCCTGGCAAAACTAGTATATAGGTTATTTACTTATAATAATTACGATTTAACCCAGTAAAAAAAAACTATTCTGATCCGATTCGGATATTTTTTTTGTTTTACGATGACGCATTGTGATAAAACGCTCTATGATCTCACATACAGATTTATACTTAAGGTTTCATTCTGTAAGTTTAAAATGTATTCTTGATAATAACGGATTATGTACACGTAGATAAACGGGGTTTATTGGTTCAGATACAGTTAACCACCGGGGGGGGCGCTTGAGGGCTAAATGAATATAATATACACCCTTGCTGGGCCTGGCTAGATTTTGAAAGATCTACTTGATAGCTGCCATCAATTACATCACATACTAGATTGACTGCGATCGTTGATGTTATATTACCAATACCAGGCATGATATGACGGCTTCCACCGTATGGATCGTTGTTATGTTAAGAATAACCGATGGCGAGACTATTTTTTTCCACGCTGCAAATACTTTAGGGAAATATTCATCAGTGACATCGTTGAGTTGTTTTTTTATTTCAGCGTTTTTTAAATCTGGTATTATAAATGTTTGTAAATCTTTTTCTGTTATTTTGTAATGATCAAGAAATAATTGCTTAAGTTTTGGATTTGTGTAAGGATTTCCATCGAGTTTAGTCGCAGAGTTTATAATACTTCGATTAGCGATATATAAATCAAATAAGATCCCATTTAAATGTTTTATTGACTCGATTATCTGATTTTTTACACCATCGTCATAATGTTGAGATAATGAAATAAATAAACTTCTTAAATCATTAAGTGTTTTATCGTATTCAGGCTTAAGAACATCTAAAAATCTTTTTAAAAATTCTTCTTCAACAATATCTCTAGTAGTCTGCGTCCTGACGTCTCTCATGGAATCAAATGGTGATCTAATTATCTTGGGGATCCTTTGACCGTCAAAATCGGTAAAGTAATATCTATCGTTGCTTGGATCTGATCCAAATAATATATAATTCCATGGATGGTTATTTCGATATTCTGGATCTTTAATGAATCTTTTTTCGCTTGTTTTAAATTCCTGTATGGTTGGTTCTGGAATTCCATTTGATATTTGGTCAGGAACATCAGGCCATCCTAACAAAGCTCTGATGGAACTTTGATAAATATCTACAACATAATCAGGGCAATTTATTTCAATCGCCGCTGATAACGTTGGTTCGTAAACAATGATTGCTATTTTGGATTCTTTTCCTGTAATAGATTTAATTCTGCGTTGGAACTCATCATTAATCTGCTCTATTTGATAACTGCCCGTTGAAATTCCAACAACTTGCCAATCAGGAGTTCCATCAGGTTTATTCTTATTCGCAAATACAAGTGAATTATTTGCTGGTAGTCCACCAAACGATTTTGACCTGATATTTGGTCAGCTATTATAAACTCTTAATTGTGCTAGCGTTATTTCACTTGCTGGAATTGCAGTTGGAAAGTTAACGCTAAATTGAGGATTGGTCGAACTTAATGATATCATAGTAGTTTTTGACGGCGTTGTATTAGTGACGATCTGTTGTAATAGTTCTAACGTCGACATTATTTAAAATACTCCGTTATTTAATAGAACGCAATCTCGGGAATTCAACCTTCATTCTTATCACAGGTTATTTTATCACTAAATGCTTCATCGTAGGTTTTCATTATCGTTGCGAACTCCTCATCAGATATTTTACCATCGCTGAGATACGCATTAAGATACGATGATAGTTTAGAATAAGATGTTGTTTCTGTGTGTAGTTTTGTTATATACTCGTGTAATTTATCATTTCCACACGTAAATATTTTCTTAGCGATAATACTGAGAATGCATGCGCATGTTGTTGCCGTTAAAACGACAATTGTTGCAACTGCAGGTGCCGTCATTGTTATTGTTGATAATAATAATCCGGTTCCAGCAACAACAGCAGAAACTGAGTAAACAATTATATCAATAACAACCATACGTCTGCGATATTTTTTTACTTTTACTGTATAATCGTCGATGATATTTTTTAGTTTGGTTTGACACTCACATACTTGAGCGTATCTGTGACGTTGAACGTCAATAAGTGACTCAGTCACTTGATTCATTATACTAACAACGTCATTTAATTAAGTTTCAACTATGAAATCTAGACACCAGTAGCAACGTCTCGGGGGCATTTCCGTTGATGTTAACGTGAACATTTCTTTGATGTCCTTGGCTAGCATCACCAGCAGAGGATTATGATATACATTCGGTGATAATGGAGTGGCCGCAGTGATTTCCAAACCGTACATAGATAACCTGTATAACCCAGTTAGTTCTGCGGTATGTTCGAGAGTTTTATTTTGCGGTGTCCATACTACTGATGCTACTGTTAACACGATATTTTAAATTTGTCCGTGTGGAATTTTAATCAGATTAGTTTTTTGAACGAGAATAGGTATTCCGTTAATAATATCGTTGAGTTTCACGTTAATGTCGGAGAGTTTGATATCAACGATTGGTGGAGTTCCAAAAAATTCAGTAAAAGATTTGTTTGTGTTTCTACGAAAATGTAAGAAAGTTTGTACGTGATTAGTAAAAGTAGCATTGAGTGTAGTCATTTCATCATTGATTGTAGCTAACGAAGTTGTCATAGGAATATTGCTATCGTCTACATATTTCTTCGTTGCAGCGTCGAAATCTGATTCTGGTGTTCTAAGATTATTAATACCATTATTATTCATATTGAGAAATGCACGCATTATACCACCGTTGACTAATACGTACTTAGATTCTTGATCATCGACGTATTTTTTTGTTGCTGCATCTGTATCTGCGGCTGGGTTTCCAAGGTCGATAATTTTATTTTGGTTCATAATAATGTAACCCGTGAATGAATCACCAGCTCGCTTGATAAAATCGTTAACTGACTTACCGGAATCTTGTATTTTACCTTGATCAGAAAAAATACGATATTATTAATAACCGCGGTGGGAATTCGTATAAGAACATCTGCCAGTTGTATGTTACTCGTTTTTAATCGCCCTTGTTTATCCTGAAAAACAACGACTTCATTTTGATCCACACTTGTGATATTTAATAACTCATCGATTTCATTTCTGAGCTGCTCAAGAGTTGCATATTTAGATAAATCGACTTGCTGCTGAGCTTTGCGAGAAGATCTTCCATAAATATCTACCATTATATTTACTGATATCTGTTTAAGTGTGACAACGTGGTATATTCATGCACGACTTTATGAGGTGGCGTTGTTGATTTTGATACAGCATTAAGTACAGCGAGTACTTCTCGCCCGCATATCGGTGGATCAGTTATTTTTGTGTTGGTAATGTTGAATACCAGATTTTAAAACGCATCGAATTCTTACTTTGTACTGTGTTTACATATTTTAAAAATTCCTTTGGTGGTGCCAGTCCATACGAATCAAAATAAATAATTCCACGTGGATCAATTGCATACGCCACTCAATGAGTGCCTGAACCAGAGTTTCTTGCCGAGATTAATAATACCAGTTTCATATTGCATTGCAACGGTAGGTAATTGATCACGCATAAAATCTCTAAAGTTTTTAATATTCAGTTGCTTTGCGGCATTAAGTAAATCAAAATTAGACATAGGAAAAATCATCGAATTCGACGACGAAGTTATCGGGGCAATCTTAGACCTCTTCCGTACCATGAATATGGGTTCCCTGGTAATCTTAGACCGCGACTGTATACTGGGCCTGGTAATCTTAGACAGCCCGGCTGTGGAACGTTTGGTGCTCTTAAACGTCTTCCGCGTTGTTTTGCCCGTGATCTTTTTTTTAAGTTTTCTGCGTGCATAATTCCTTGACCCGTTGCTTTCTTTAACGCCATTCCAGAAGCGGTTCCAACAGCGCCTAATGCAGCTGCTTTTGCAACAGCTGGGGCGGCAGCGGCTATTAATGCTGGTATTGCTACGAGAAGTGGAAATATGCCACCCGTTTTAACGATGTCTTTAATGACACTCGCAGAAAGATTGAGTTTTATACCTTTATTCAATTTTTTTGCTTCATTGAAATGCTTATGCTGGCGTTCTGATAATGATAACTTATTCGGACCACTTGCAATTTGTTCTCGCTTTAGTGATATTTTTGCCGCACAATTATTTTTTGATGATGATTGTAGCTTTTTAATCTGACCAGGAGTCAGACTGACATTAACTAGATGTGACATTTATAATTATTATGAGTGATCTAATTACTTTTTTTCTATTGGGGCATCAATAACACTCATTCGTCCACCAACACCTTCAAGTAACATCGATTTATCGCTGAGTATAACAGCGACAGCTCTGTAATTAGCAATAACTCCTCGGTTTACGCGAGCTCGAAAATATATATCAACGACGGATTGTCTGGTTAAATCTAAATGTTCCAGCGAAAAGTAATAAATCGGATATAATGTTGTAAAATCTAACTGTGATATTTGTAAACCAGAATCAATATTCTGATCACGTCCCATAAATGTCATTAATCGATGATAAGCACGTGCTACATGATTATTTTCAAAATTTAGCAACACTTCTTCAGAAGGTTCTTGATGTCCATTTATCCTCAAAGAAACTTCAGAAACACCGAGTTTATCAAATAGCATATTACTTTGTGTTTGATTATTTATTCGTGCAGTATTTAGAAGCGCGATAAATATATGCCGTGGTGCAGAAACACCTTGCTGTGATGCTATTTGCCAAGTAAATAAACCATTAATGTTACTCTGGATAGAATCTGTCGTCATTGTCAACCATGATAACATCGATTTACCACCTTGGCTCATAAAAGAAAGTAAATGTTCTTCTTCAGCTATTGTTGGAGTCATTACTGGCATCCATAAAGAAAGTTTTGTTAGTACTACTTTACCATGAAGTGCTCTAGTTGCAGCATCATCAGCTCCTTCAACGTGCCATATTGCATCATTGTCGGTACCTTTTCTTACAAGTACAACTGTATGTTTGGCTCCAAAAATAACTTTTCTAACATTTCTACAAAATCCAAATATATGTGATAATGGAATTGCACATGAAAACATTTTATCTTTCAACATTGCTTTACGTGTTGCAAATCCTAAATTGCAATTTGCATTCATCGATGCGACTGCATTCCTAGCTGCATTTAGTGTTACGTTTTTATGCTCAGCGTGGTCAGAAGTATCCTTTGCAAAAATCATTGATGGACCGGCTGATCTTGAGTAATCATCACTATATCGCGTAAGACCAAGTATCGTCGTGGCAAGGTCAACATCATCTTGAATTGATTCAATTTCTCGTCCATCAATGATATATGCTGCACCTTTAAATAACGCCATAATACCATTATTAACAAAACCAAACTGATCATCGTTTCCGTATTCAGTATTATCTGCTTTAAAAATTTTACCTTCAACCTCGATAAATGCTTCAGCGGGTAAGAAATATCTGCTTGTATCTTGAACATGTATCTCAATTCTTCCACGCTCGTCAGGTACACGTGCGTCATAAGAATAATATTGATAATCGCGCACAGATTCATCTTTTAAAACTGGTGCATCCATGTCAAACGCGGGATCAGATATACGCTTGAACATCTATAGTATTATCGTCTTCGTCTAACACGAAGACCGCTTCCTGCTATCAGACCAGCGGTTATATTTTTTTTTCTGACATTGGTACATCAGTGTTGGCAGCCAACTCCGCTAGTTTTTGATTAACAGCTTGATTTATTATTTTACTGGCATTTGCGGGCATCACTTCAGTGCTGGGTAATTTTACTGGCTGAGGTTTTCGTCGTATTAATCGCGCTAGTCTATCCTTGATTGCTGAGAATGCTTTGCTAGCAACATCACCAACAGCGCCAATACCTTTTTCACGAACAACATCAATAGCTTTCATTCCTAGTTGCTTTGCAAGCGGTATTGCTTTTGGGGCTATCCTTCTAAATAGACCCTGAACAACATCACCTAGTCCATCTCCGTAGGTCGTTTTATCTACTGGTGATCCTGAATTTATTACCCTGACCATGGTTGGTCTATGAGTATTGTGCATGATCATATCATTAATAAGTGATTGTATCACTAATAGCATCTAATTACATACTTAATCACTATGATAATCATCGGCGATTTCATTACTGAGGGACCGATACACATTAATATCCATAACACCACCTGTAAATAATAGTTTACAAATATCAGCTGCTTCATCAATGACTTCTGGGGAATTATTACCAGCTCGTTTTCCTCCAATGAGGATTTCTAGTCGATCAACATCAGCAAGGACGTTATTGGGACAAGTAATAAGGCCACTTCCTAAACCACTTCCATTTGCGCCAGGATCTTGATATTCTTCCTCTGTTGTTCTAACTGATTGTCGTGGTGATTGAAATCGTTTCATTTCTTGTCGTTGTTGTTCTCGTTGTTGTAGCTCTTGTTGTAGTCGTTGTGATCGTTGTGGTGATGGTAATTCAAATTGTTGTTGTGGTGATGGTAATTGTGGTTGTGGATAATCACGAAATGATTGTGGAAATTGTTGAACTTGTTCTCCCAGTGTTTCTACTGGTTTCTGTAATTGTTTAGTTCTTTCGATATGTTTATGTACAGCCTCATCAAATTCATTAAAATTAATAATATCTTCAACAGATCTAATTTCTGGAATATCAGCAAAGATGCGATATACATCCTTGATCCAATTGGCAGAGCTTAGATATTTAACATGTTCTGGTTTTACATATTTTTTTCTTTCATAAAATCCAAACGCGGCAATATCAAGTACTTGCTTTGGGTTCTTGATATCAGCGATACCTTCAGGCGTAAATTTCTCCATTATCTTAATTCTGGTTCTTGGTGGTTTAGGTTGTGGTTGTGGTTGTGGTTGAGCTGCTTGAATACGGCCAGCAATATCAACAGGTAATGTTTCAAGAGTTCTTTGTGTTGCCTCAGTTGCTGTAACGATTTTATTTGTTGGTTCGACAATCGGTTTAAATAATTGTTCTGCACCTTCGGCAAATTCCACCTGAGACTACTGACGTGATTGTAGTTGCTGCTTGACTAAATCACGGACGAGTGAACATTTTTTGATTGCCTCTAGCCGCTCTCGAGCTAATCTATCTGAGTGTGGTTCTCCAATCATTATTGATAATATTTATAATGGCTGTTTAATTTCCAGCAGCAGAGGGAGCGAACGACCAATACTGAGTGACCAACGAGTAAACGAAAAATTCCTAATAATGAAAACGCGCGTCAGAGATAAAGTAACGAGATAATCGAATTAGAGGTTGCGGTTTAACGTCCCTGACCTTACGATTTCCTTTTCGTAGGAAACATTATTTTTCATAAATAATGTCTCAAGCAAAATGGTCTGTTCACCCCCTGTGCTGCTTGAATATTTATCTTCATAATGATATACAGTTCCCGAATTTTGTACTCATCACCACTTAATATCTAGTCTCCATCTATCCATTTTTAGTTAATTGCAATATTTCAATGGAGTTAATCCGTATATAGCATAGTCTCATACTGGCCTGTTGATGCGGAAGTAAATCAGTCTGCAGTTTTCTCAAAATGTTGTAACACAAACCTGATTGGAGAGTTCTTGGACATGAGAGAAAAATATGCACCACATATAGCAATCAAACCAGTGTGCATTCACTTGAAGCCATAGCAGTAGCAAGTGATCGCGAGAAATTCACGTTGATTGTAGTAAATAGGGTTCGGAATAACGGTTTGCAGGAATACTGCAAAAAGTAGTACATAATATTTACTTTTTTCTTTGCAACGGTTTTGTATTGAGACAGTCATTGTAGAGAAGGCAGTACACGTTTTTTTTTTTAAGAAACAGTATTTATCTTTCAACCATTTTCAGTAACCAAAAAGGTACAATTTGGTGTCCACATTTCTCTTATAAGAATCGCGTCTTACTCACACTTTTAAAACTAACGTATGCAACCGCTATCTAGCGAATCCTTTGGCTACAACGATAACATGTTGCATTTCGAATACCTTTAGCAGAATAGAAATCGAAGTGTTTATCAATACAATGATTTGGAAATGTCAAAGTATTGTCACATCTTTCTTCAAGAATAACTGGTTCACTGCAAAATCATCTTGTCCTTGTAATTACCTGGCCGGTACATGGTGCGGTGATCTACGTCATATTGTCATTTTCGCATAAATAATTTATTTTAGAATTTGCCATGTTTTGCTAATTATTCAAAGTATAGACTTCAAGAGCAAATCCGTGCACTTTCAGTTGATATTACTTCATAACATCTCGAAAGAGTGTCTTTACAGGAATAATATTCCACTTTTACCTCCTCTCGAAGTTTCCTCGGAAACCTATATTTCATTAAATTTCGCCTCTCCTCAACATTTCCCTAATGGTTTTCATGTAAATGTATGACTTACGACATATTAACTCTGATTTTCGCCGCTATCATCTAACATTTCCTATACGATTGGAACAAAACTTTTAACTTTTTTATTGATGAGTAACAATTTACAGTCTTCGGCGATTGACATGTTTTGATTCCCTCTCATCAACAGGAATCCATTATGTACTTCTACAACAGATAACTTCTTAATCTGTTGTAACGCTCTATACATCGTCCATTCTTCTCTTTAAAAAAGTACTGTTCAGTCTCAATTTTTATTCCTCCGTTAGAATCTTAGCTCAATTACCAAAATGTAATATTCAACCATTTCATTTTTAATTTTGAAGTATCTTTCTTTATGTTATTGCATCTATCACAATGAAGTTGATAGTTTTATACCATAACATCCTATACTGGTATGCATACTCAAAAGCAGTTTTTGGTCTTCTCAAAATTGATTGAGGAGTCTCTATAACAACAACCAAAGCACAGACCCTAAACATAAGGAATAAATAAGTGTCCTTCCTGTAAACCATCAACATAAGATACAGGAAAATGGAAACATTTCTTCATCTAAGTGTATATCACCTCAACTCGTCACAAATGCTTGCGATGAAAATGTATATGACGTACACAGAATTAACTTTTCTTTTATCACTATCAGCTGACATAGAGAGTACGGTTAGAAGATCATATACGTTCTTCGTGACATACATGTTTATTTTCCGCATGATAAAACTTATTTATTTAGTTATTTCCTCAGGAAGACCCTCTTGCCCTGAACTACAACTGGTAACTTTTCAATGCTTTAAAGCTGCATTTAATTATTCTAAACGGCTATTTTATACAAGGATTTTCTGACTCAAATATCGTTTCTAAATAACACATTTTAGTTCATACACTACACTATAGATTCTTCACGTCTTCGCTAACCGTTACATTCCAATCTTTATTTATCGATTTCATTGG
Organism: Megalonaias nervosa; assembly: GCA_016617855.1. Taxonomy (NCBI): domain Eukaryota; kingdom Metazoa; phylum Mollusca; class Bivalvia; order Unionida; family Unionidae; genus Megalonaias; species Megalonaias nervosa. Next base: position 16,394 of record JAECUM010045397.1, read on the forward strand.
GTTTAACTATACGAATCCAGTCATTAGGTTTGTATTATTGTCTGACGTTAGCATGTTATATCGATATTAAATCAGTTGGGAGTCGTCTCAATAACATGTGAGACGAAGTTGATAATAAAGTCTCCTTGATGTAAGGGAAAACATGCACAGGACACATCCATCCAGCCAGTGAGTAATTGGTGATAACCACAGGAATACCAAGTGCTCACGAGGAAATGTATGTATATTATGGAATGAAGAGTAATTAAATCAGCTAACAATGACAGCATTGATTGCATTCACGGACTATCTGTTTTTTCTAACGGTTACATATTAAACACCGTATTCTAGAGAAGGCAAAAAAAAAAAAAAATTATTTTGAACAGAATATTCATCGTTTAGAAGTTTTCTGGAATGAAAAATGCGAGATAATCTGTCCTCACTGCTCCTTCAAACAACACGTCACATTGACGTTTACCAGGAATTTTATTAGCTTCATCATTTGAGATAGCCAGAACGGTAGGAAGAACATATGTCTGCATCATCATATGCATTTCATCTTCTAAGGATAACACTTACCGATTTCTTTCTTTTCTCCAGGAAACGGTGAAGCATCCACTACAATAGGTAACTTTCAATGAGTCAACTCTTTCTTTCAAACTTCCAACGGACTGTTCATCGTATGATTTTATAGTTTAATTTTAGTATTTTAAATTACAACATTGAGTGCATTCACAAAGCATTCTATTAGTTTGTAACTCGCTACCCTTAATTTGCAATCTTCGGATATAGTTGTTAGTTAATTGCAACTATTTCAATGAAGTCGATAGATTTCTGCTATAGTCTGACGTAGACCTGTTTCTACGACAATAAATCATATTTGTGGTCTTCTGAATAGCATGTAATCAATCGCGTCTATTATATTATATTCACGTTAAAGGAAAACAGTTAAAAGATAGCGATCTGACCAACGTGGCTTTGTTGAAAACAATTAGAATGACAAATGTTCCTCAGGAAATGTCGATGAATTGTAGAAAAGAGGTAAGGAAGTAAGATTACATAGACAGCGCCGTATGCAATCATTACTTATCTGTATTTCCAACATTTACAACCTTCTGAAAACCTAACTCAAGAGAAGGCAATAATAAGAATAATTGGTTCAGTTCAAAATCATCTTGTCCTTGTAATTAACTGGCCAGTAAATGTTGCGGTGATCTACCTCATATTCTCATTTGCGCATAAATAATTTATTTTAGAATTTGCCTTGTTTTGCTTATTATTCAAAGTATAGACTTCAAGTTCAACTCTGTGCACTTTCAGTTGATATCCCTTCATAACATCTCGAAAGAGTGTCTTTACAGGAGTAATATTCCACTTTTACCTCCTCTCGAAGTTTCCTCGGAAACCTATATTTCATTAAATTTCGCCTCTCCTCAACATTTCCCTAATGGTTTTCATGTAAATGTATGACTTACAATATATTAACTCTGATTTACGCCGCTATCATCTAACATTTCCTATACGATTGGAACAAAACTTTTAACTTTATTATTGATGAGTAACAATTTACAGTCTTCGGCGATTGACATGTTTTGATTCCCTCTCATCAACAGCAATCCATTATGCACTTCTACAACAGATAACTTCTTAATCCGGTGTAATTCTCTATACATCGTCCATCCCTCTCTTTAACAAACTACTGTTCAGTCTCAATTTTCTTTTCTGCGTTTGAATCTTAGCTCAATTACCAAAATGTAATATTCACCCATTTCATTTTTAATTTTGAAGTATCTTTCTTTATGTTATTGCATCTATCACAATGAAGTTGATAGGTTTATACCATAACATCCTATTCTGGTATGTATCCTCGCAAGCAGTTTTTGGTCTTCTCAAAATTGATTGGGGAGTCTCTAAAAAATCAACCATAGCACAGACCCTAAACATAAGGAAAAAATAAGTCTCCTTGCTGTAAACCATCAACATAAGATGCAGGAAAATGGAATCATTCCTTCATCTAAGTGTATATCACCTCAACTCGTCACAAAAGATTGCGATGCAAATATATATGACGTACACAGAATTAACTCTTGTTTTATCACTATCATCTTACATAGAGAGTACGGTTAGAAGATCATATATGATCTTCGTGACATACATGTTTCTTTTCCGCATGATAAAACTTATTTATTTAGTTATTTCCTCAAGAAGACCCTCTTGCCCCAACTACAACTGGTAACTTTTCAATGCTTTAAAGCTGCATTTAATTATTCTAAACTACTTTTTGATACAAGAATTTTCTGACTAAAATATCGTTTCTAAATAACACATTTTAGTTCATTAACTACACTATAGCATTCTTCATGTCTTCGCTAACAATTACATTCCAATCTTCATTTATAGTTTTCATTGGGTATAACTATACGAATCCAGTCATTAGGTTTGTATTATAGTCTGACGTTAGCATGTTATATCGACATTAAATCAGTTGGGAGTCGTCTCAATAATATGTGAGACGAAGCTGATAATAGAGTATCTTTGATGTAAGGGAAAATATGAACAGGACACATCCATCCAGCCCGTGAGTCACTGGTGACAACCACAGGAATACCAAGTGCTCACAAGGAAATGTATGTGTATTATGGAATGAAGAGTAATTAAATCAGCTAACAATGACAGCATTGATTGCATTCACGGACTATCTGTTTTTTCTAACGGTTACATATTAAACAAAGAATTCTAGAGCAGGCAAAAACAAAAAAAAATAATTATTTTGAACAGAATATTCATCTTTTAGCCGTTTTCTGGAATGAAAAATGCGAGATAATCTGTCCCCACTGCTCCTTCAAACAACTCGTCACATTGACGTTTACCAGGAATTTTATTAACTTCCTCATTTGAGATAGCCAGAACGGTAGGAAGAAAATATGTCTGCATCATGGTATGCATTTCATCTTCCAAGGATAACACTTACCGATTTCTTTCTTTTCTCCAGGACGCGGTGAAGCATCCACTACAAAAGGTAACTTTCAATGCGTCAACTCTCTCTTTCAAAATTCCAACGGACTGTTCATCGTATGATTTTATAGCTTAATTTTAGTATTTTAAATTACAACATTGAGTGCATTAACAAAGCATTCTATTAGTTTGTAACTCGCGACCCTTAATTTGCAAACTTCGTATATAGTTGTTACTTAATTGCAACTATTTCAATGAAGTCAATAGTTTTCTGCTATAGTCTGACGTAGTCCTGTTTCTACGACAATAAATCATATTTGTAGTCTTCTGAATCGCATGTAATCAAACGCGTCTATTATATTATATTCACGTTAAAGAAAAACACTTAAATGGTAGCGATAAGACCAACGTGGCTTTGTTGAAAACAATTAGAGTGCCAAATGTTCATCAAGAAATATCGGTGAATTGTAGACAAGAGGTAAGGAAGTAAGTTTACATGGATAGCGCCGTATGCAAGCGTTACTCTTCTGTATTTCCAACATTTACAACCTCCTGAAAACCTAATTCAAAAGAAGGCACATCGTAACTTTCTTTGACGAAAGAGTAGTCATCTTTTAGCAATTGTCCGGAATTAAAAAGTCAACATAAACTGTCTCCATTGCCCCTTCAAATACCAAGTCTCTCTGGCACTTTTACCAGAAATTTAGTTAACTTCAAAGGAGAGAAAGCTTCGCATACAAAATATCTTCACTTAAGAATACGTGTAAGTGAATAGAAATCTGCATAATTTTTAATACGACAATTTGGATACATGAAAACTGTTCCTTGAATTTATTCAACAACAATCATGCCATGCAGTTCACAAGACCATTGTTGTTTTCTTTCTCTGTTGTGTGGTATTAATTTATAGTATTTGCATGAATTTCACACGTTCCCCGCAACAAGCTTTCAAATCATCTCCCAAGCACTTTGTAGTTTCAGTAGCCTTGACCATAAACACTATTTACTTCTGCTATGTTAGCTTCGTAGTTTCGTCCTATAATTTGAAAGGTTTCTCGGAATGTTCCAAGTACAGACATTGGGTTCACATCTTCCCACTTTTATTGATATTGTTTCGAAGAATGAGAAAAAGAATTTTCTGATAACCAAAATAGTATATGCTCTTCATAATGGTGCATAGAGACATAATTTCTCCTCAGGTTATATCTCCTCAATTAGTCGTACAGACCTGTAATGCAGTTGTAAACGTCGGACACAAGCTTAACTAATATTTCCTCAATATCTTCTAACATCAAGTACTGCTAGATGAGTATTATCTTCATAATGATATACAGTTCCCGAATCTCGCCCTCGTCACCACTTAATATCTAGTCTACATCTATCCTCTTTAGTTAATTGCAATATTTCAATGGAGTTAATCTGTGTATAGCATAGTCTCATACTGGCCTGTTGTTGCGGAAGTAAATCAGTCTGCAGTTTTCTCAACATTTTGTAACACAAACCTGAATTATAGAGTTCTTGGACGTGAGGGAAAAATATGCACCAGACATAGCGATCAAACCAGTGTGCATTCGTTTGAAGCCATAGCAGTAGCAAGTGATTGCGAGTAAAATTACGTTGATTGTAGTAAATAGGGTTCGGAATAATGGTTTGCAGGAGTATTGCAAAAATTCGCACCTAATATTTATATTTTCTTTGCAACGGTTTTTTATTGAGACAGTCATTGTAGAGAAGGCAGTACACGTTTTCTTTAAAGAAAGAGTATTTATCTTTTAACCATTTTCAGTAACCAAAAATGTGCAATTTGGTGTCCACATTTCTCCTTTAACAATCGCGTCTTCCTCACACTTTTAACATTAATGTACACAAGCTCTATCTAGCGAATCCTTTGGCTACAACGATACCATGTTGCATTTCGAATACCTTTAGCAGAAGAGAAATCTGAGTCTTTATCAATACAATTATTTTAAATGTCAAAGTATTTTCATATCTTTCTTCAAGAATATTTGGTTCAGTTCAAAATCGTCTTGTCCTTGTAATTATCTGGCCCGTAAATGTTGCGGTGATCTACGTCATATTCTCATTTTCACATAAATACTTTATTTTAGAATTTACCATGTTTTGCTTATTATTCAAAGTATAGACTTCAAGTTCAACTCTGTGCACTTTCAGTTGATATCCCTTCATAACATCTCGAAAGAGTGTCTTTACAGGAATAAAATTCCACTTTTACCTCCTCTCGAAGTTTCCTCGGAAACCTATATTTCATTAACATTCGCATCTCCTCAAAATTTCCCTAATGGTTTTCATGTAAATGTATGACTTACAATATATTAACTCTGATTTTCGCCGCTATCATCTCACATTTCCTATATGATTGGAACAAAACAATTAACTTCTTTATTGATGAGTAACAATTTACAGTCTTCGGCGATTGATATATTTTGATTCCCTCTCATCAACAGGAATCCATTATGCACTTCTACAACAGATAACTTCTTAATCCGTTGGAACGCTCTATACATCGTCCCTCCCTCTCTTTAACAAAGTACTGTTCAGTCTCAATTTTCTTTTCTGCGTTTGAATCTTAGCTCAATTACCAAAATGTAATATTCACCCATTTCATTTTCAATTTTGAAGTATCTTTCTTTATGTTATTGCATCTATCACAATGAAGTTGATAGATTTATACCATAACATCCAATTCTGGTATTTATATCCAAAAGCAGTTTTTGGTCTTCTCAAAATTGATTAGGGAGTCTCTATGACATCAACCAAAGCACAGATCCTAAATATAAGGATTAAATCAGTGTCCTTGCTGTAAACCATCAACATAAGATACAGCAAAATGGAAACATTCCTTCATCTAAGTGTATATCACCTCAACTCGTCACAAATGTTTGCGATGAAAATGTATATGACGTACACAGAATTAACTCTTGTTTTATCACTATCATCTTACATAGAGAGTGCGGTTAGAAGATCATATATGTTCTTCGTGACATACATGTTTATTTTCCGCATGATAAAACTTATTTATTTAGCTATTTCCTCAAGAAGACCCTCTTGCCGCAACTACAACTGGTAACTTTTCAATGCTTTAAAGCTGCATTTAATTATTCTAAACGGCTATTTGTTACAAGGATTTTCTGACTACAATATCGTTTCTAAATAACACATTTTAGTTCTTTAACTACACTATTGCATTCTTCGTGTCTTCGCTAACCGTTACTTTCCAATCTTCATTTATAGTTTTCTTTGGGTTTAACTATACGAATCCAGTCATTAGGTTTGTATTATAGCCTGACGTTAGCATATTACATCGACATTAAATCAGTTGGGAGTCGTCTCAATAACATGTGAGAAGAAGTTGATAATAGAGTTTCTTTGACGTAAGGGAAAATATGAACAGGACATATCCATCCAGCCAGTGAGTGATTGGTGATAACCACAGGAATACCAAGTGCTCACGAGGAAATGTATGTGTATTATGGAATGAAGAGTAATCAAATCAGCTAACAATGACAGCATTGATTGCATTCACGGACTATTTGTTTTTTCTAACCTTTACATATTAAACACAGTATTCTAGAGAAGGCAAAAACAAACATTGATTATTTTGAACAGAATATTCATCTTTTAGCCGTTTTCTGGAATGAAACATCCGAGATAATCTGTCCCCAATGCTACTTCAAACAACACGTCACATTGACTTTTTCCAGGAATTTTATTAACTTCGGCATTTGAGATAGCGAGAACGGTAGGAAGAAAATATGTCTGCATCATGATATGCATTTTATCTTCCAAGGATGATACTTACCGATTTCTTTCTTTTCTCCAGGAAGCGGTGAAGCATCCACTACAAAAGGTAACTTTCAATGCGTCAACTCTCTCTTTCAAAATTCCGACGGACTGTTCATCGTATGATTTTATAGCTTAATTTTAGTATTTTAAATTACAACATTGAGTGCATTCACAAAGGATTCTATTTGTTTGCAACTCGCGACCCTTAATTTGCAATCTTCGTATATAGTTGTTACTTAATTGCAGCTATTTCAATGAAGTCAATAGTTTTCTGCTATAGTCTGACGTAGTCCTTTTTCTACGACAATAAATCATATTTGTAGTCTTCTGAATCGCATGTAATCAAACGCGGCTATTATATTATATTCACGTTAAAGAAAAACAGTTAAAAGATAGCGATCTGACCAACGTGGCTTTCTTGAAAACAATTAGAGTGCCAAATGTTCATCAGGAAATGTCGATGAATTGTAGAAAAGAGGTAAGGAAGTAAGTTTACATGGATAGCGCAATATGCAATCATTACTTATCTGTATTTCCAACATTTACAACCTTCTGAAAACCTAATTCAAGAGAAGGCACATCGTAAATTTCTTTGACGAAAGAGTAGTCATCTTTAAGAAATTGTCCTTAATTAAAAAGTCTGCATAAACTGTCTCCATTGCTCCGTCAAAAACCAAGTCTATCTGGCACTTTTACCAGAAATTAAGTTAACTTCAAAGGAGAAAAAGCTTCACCTACAGAATATCTTCACTTAAGAATACGTGTAAGTGAATAGAAATCTGCATAATTCTTAATACGACAATTTGGATACTTGAAAACTGTTCCCTGCCTTTATCCAACAACAATCATACCATGCAGTTCACAATCCCATTGTTGTTTTCTTTCTCTGTTATGTGGTAATAATTTATAGTATTTGCTTGAATTTCAAACGTTACCCGCAACAAGCTTTCAAATCATCTCCCAAGCACTTTGTAGTTTCAGCAGCCTTGACCATAAACACTATTTACTTCTGCTATGTTAGCTTCATGGTTTCGTCATATAATTTGCAAGGTTTTTCAGAATGTTCCAAGTACAGATATTGGGTTCATATCTTCGCACTTTTATTGATATTGTTTTGAAGAATGAGGAAAAGAATTTTCTGATAACCAAAATAGTATATGCTCTTCATAATGTTGCATACAAACATAATTTCTTGTAAGCTTATATATCCTCAACAAGTCGCACAGACTTGTAGCGCAGTTGTAAATGACGGACACAAGCTTAACTAATATTTCCTCAATATCTTCTAACATAGCGAGTACTGCTAGATGAATATGTATCCTCATTATGATATACAGTTCCCGAATTTTGTCCTCGTCACCACTTAATATCTAGTCTACATCTATCCTCTTTAGTTAATTGCAATATTTCAATGGAGTTAATCTGTGTATAGCATAGTCTCATACTGGCCTGTTGTTGCGGAAGTAAATCAGACTGCAGTTTCCTCAACATTTTGTAACACAAACCTGATTTCTAGAGTTCTTGGACGTGAGGGAAAAATATGCACCAGACATAGCGATCACACCAGTGCGCATTCGTTTGAAGCAATAGCAGTAGCAAGTGATTGCGAGTAAATTTACCTTGATTGTAGTAAATAGGGTTTGGAATAATGGTTTGCAGGAATAGTGTAAACATTTGCACATAATATTTATTTTTTTTTTCTTTGCAACGGTTTTGTATTGAGACAGTCATTGTAGAGAAGGCAGTACACGTTTTCTTTAAAGAAAGAGTATTTATCTTTTAACCATTTTCAGTAACTGAAAAGGTGCAATTTGGAGTCCACATTTCTCCTTTAAGAATCGCGTCTTACTCACGCTTTTAACATTAATATATTCAAGCTCTATCTAGCGAATCCTTTGGCTACAACGATACCATGTTGTATTTCGAATACCTTTAGCAGAATAGAAATCTGAGTCTTTATCAATACAGTGATTTGGAAATGTCAAAGTATTTTCATATCTTTCTTCAAGAATAATTGGCTCAGTTCAAAATCATCTTGTCCTTGTAATTATCTGGCCCGCAAATGTTGTGGTGATCTACGTCATATTGTCATTTTCGCATAAATACTTTATTTTAGAATTTACCAGGTTTTGCTTGTTATTCAAAGTATAGACTTCAAGTTCAACTCTGTGCACTTTCAGTCGATATCCCTTCATAACTTCTCGAAAGAGTGTCTTTACAGGAATAATATTCCACTTTTACCTCCTCTCGAAGTTTCCTCGGAAACCTATATTTCATTAACCTTCGCATCTCCTCAACATTTCCCTAATGGTTTCCATGTAAATGTATGACTTACAATATATTAACTCTGGTTTTCGCCGCTATCATCTCACATTTTCTATACGATTGGAACAAAACTTTTAACTTTTTTATTGATGAGTAACAATTTACAGTCTTCGGCGATTGACATGTTTTGATTCCCTCTCATGAACAGGAATCCATTATGCACTTCTACAACAGATAACTTCTTAATCCGTTGTAACGCTCTATACGTCGTCCATCCCTCTCTTTAACAAAGTACTGTTCAGTCTCAATTTTCTTTTCTGCATTAGAATCTTAGCTCAATTACCAAAATGTAATATTCAACCATTTCATTTTCAATTTTGAAGTATCTTTCTTCCTGTTATTGCATCTATCACAATGAAGT
>JAECUM010045404.1:0-32091 GCA_016617855.1 Megalonaias nervosa
GTGTGTGTGTGTGTGTGTGTGTGTGTGTGTGTGTGTGTGTGTTTGCATGCGTGTTCGTTGGTGTGGATAGTATATGGGTGTGTGTTTTTCTTCTCTTCCTTCGTTGGTGTGATAGTATAATGTGTGTTTTATGCTTGCTCGTTCGTTGGTGTGGATAGTATATTGTGTGTTTTATGCTTGCTCGTTCGTTGGTGTGGATAGTATATAATATGGTTTTTTCTCATCCTGATTGTGTGGATGGTATATTTGTGTGTTTTATGCTTGCTCGTTCATTGGTGTGGATAGTATATTGTGTGTTTTATGCTTGCTCGTTCGTTAGTGAGGATAGTATATTGTGTGTTTTATGCTTGCTCGTTCGTTAGTGAGGATAGTATGTTGTGTGTTTTATGCTTGCTCGTTCATTGGTGTGGATAGTATATAATATGTTTTTTTCTCATCCCGATTGTGTGGATGGTATGTTTGTGTGTTTTATGCTTGCTCATCCCGATTGTGTGGATGGTATGTTTGTGTGTTTTATGCTTGCTCGTTCATTGGTGTGGATAGTATATTGTGTGTGTTTTATGCTTGCTCGTTCGTTGGTGTGGATAGTATATCATATGTGTTTTATGCTTGCTCGTTCGTTGGTGTGGATAGTATATTGTGTGTTTTATGCTTGCTCGTTCGTTGGTGTGGATAGTATATAATATGTTTTTTTCTCATCCCGATTGTGTGGATGGTATGTTTGTGTGTTTTATGCTTGCTCGTTTGTTGGTGTGGATAGTATATAATATGTTTTTTATGCTTGCTCGTTCATTGGTGTGTATAGTATATTGTGTGTTTTATGCTTGCTCGTTCGTTAGTGAGGATAGTATATCATATGTGAAGTGAGTGTAAGGCATGTTTTCCTTCACGTCCGTGCTTGAAGTATATAAAGGCATAGCGTTCGTCATTCGCGCCATTCTACACAGAATAAAAAGAAAAATGGATTTAATCAACAAGTTAAGAGATAGTTGGCGCTGGATGGTAGATGGAGTCTATGTAGTGGAAAAACTTCAAAAGGAGTGGAGGTTTCAAGTTAGCCTAGACTTTATGGCGAGACTCAAAGTAGCAAGTTATCATTTGCAAATGATAATAATGGAAGAAGCAGATAAGTTGAGAGGTTTCAACTATCTGAAATATGTGAGAGTAGGAACCTTGAAGGAGATTTTGGATATTGTCGTTGAATTGGAATCTTTTTTGGAAGGTATCTTCTCTTTAACAGAATGGCCTTTTGTCAAAAAGGGCTTAGACAATATCAAGAAAGCGGAAGACCTAATGAGAAAAGTACTGAAAGAAGAAGTGGAAAAGATCAAGGAAATGTGGAAGAAAGAAAGAAAGGACAAAGAAAACCAAAAAAGAAAGAAGAGTTTGAGAAACTAAATCAGAACTGGATGAAAATCCAACAAAAATTCAGAGCTCTCGGACATCCTGACTGGATGCCCGAAGAAGAAAAGAAGAAAGGAATTATTCAAAAAGTCAGGACATGGTGGAAGAACTGGAGAAGATAAAAGAAGAAGAACCCAAAGGCCCTTTTCAGGGCCACTTCCAATGCCTCGAAAAGATCTTAATTTTCATTTTGTCTCCACCCTAAACGAATATATATAAAACCCTTCCTCTACTAAAAAACACGAACGCTCTTGATTCGTGTTTGTCTATAACCCTCTCTCAGGTAGCCTGACGTCACAGTACTTCTCTTTTTGCTACATTGTTACCAGTGTGACGTCATGCCACCTGTCGCTTATCGCTATACAAACCCACAGTATACTAGTCGCCACTCTACAAAATTTCCATTGACGCTATACAGGCCCAGGGTGTGCTAGTCACTCTACCCAATTTTCCATTGACGCTATACAGGCCCAGGGTGTGCTTTTATTTCTTGACGCTATACAGGCCCGGGGGGGGGGTCTGTAATACTAATTCCCATTGACGCTACGGTAACCCCTATTACTACTTATGGGGCAACCATTAAATACGTGTATGAGATCCTCAGTATTGGGGCATTGAGGGAAACTAGTTCTTCGTTCTTTATTGAGTTGAATGTATTTCCCCATACTGCCTGAAAGTAGAGTTTTTGCCAGTTCTAATCCTATTAATGACTCGTTGATTATGCTTGCTGTTTATTAATGGTTTTCCGACTCGCTATTTTTTGTATCGAGTACAGCGTACGGACCTTTGGCATGAATCCCACTCCTGCCATTTCGACGTGATTGCTTTGGATATCACGCTATAAATCTCATGGATGCTGTACTCGATATATGTGGGGTTTGGGTCAGTGAGTTTACATTTAGCTGCCAAGTCGGCTTTGTCATTGCCAGTTATGTTGATGTGTGAGGGCACCCACATGAATTCTACAATTTGATCTGTTTCATCATGTTTTTTTAGAAGCAATTTTGTTTCTTTCAGGATGTTTTCACGCCCCTTTGAATTTCCAGTTTCTAAGGATTTTACAACGCTGAGTGAGTCGGTAATTATTAGCGTTTTGTGGAATTTTTGGTTACTTGCCAGTTTTATTGCTTCAAATATGGCCCAGATTTCTGCTGTGTATATAGAGCATCCAACCGGGAGTCTATTTCCTAATTCCTTATCTAATTCCGGGATAGTCAGGGCTGCAGCAGTTCTGTCCAGGCCTTTTTGACTTCGATCCATCTGTGTAGATTCTGACAAATTCTTTATAGAAATTGTCAATTATTGTTAAGATTTTGGATCTTATTTCTAACGGTTGGTCCAGTTTGGAGCCAAAGGTTGTTGCTATAAAGTTTATATTTGGATTCTTGCATGTCCATGGTGTAGGATCTGGGTGTTGAATTTGCTCTGCCTGTAGGCAGTCAATATTAAGTTCTTTCTGTAACAAATGGATCTTTTTTTTCCTGATGGTGGTAAAGGAACGTCTCCGGCTAAATGGAATATTGCATCAGTTGATGATGTCTCTTGTAGGATGGTTGGGGTCATGAACTGAGTTTCTGGCTGCGTATTTTAGGGTCAGTTCTTCTCTTCTCAGTGTTAGTGATGTTTCGCCTGTAAGAATCTGCAGTTCGTCTTTGGAAATGTTGTTAAGGGAACCTGTACATATACGTAACGCTTGGGCTTGGATTATGTCACGCCATTTGAGGAGGGAAGGTTTTGCCGAGGCATAGATCTGACACCCATAGTCCAATTTTAATCTAATTAGGGCCCTATAAAACGTTACGAGCGTATTTTGGTCAGCCCCCCACTTTAATCCTTTGATGTTTTTGAGTAGGTTTAGATCACCATTACGTCTGCGTATTAATTCGATAATGTGGTGTTTCCATGTGAGATGTTGGTCAAAATACATACTCAAAAATTTAGCTACTTTGCCAGATATAATGGGTTCGCCTTGTATGTACAAGTTGGGTGGTTCTATCATGTATCTGGCATTAGGGGAGAAAAAAATTCCAGTTGTTTTTCCTTTTGATATTTTGAACCCCCATTTGTCAGCTCATTTACCAATATTTGTTAGATTGGTTTGTAGATCAGCGAATAGTTGTTGGCTGCATGGTTTGCCCGCCTTCTATATATCACTGTCGTCCGTCTGCAAACTGTGATAAATCGATTTTTCTAAGGTCGACAGCGTGTTCAAGGTCTTTGATCATGATGTTGAAAAGAGTTGGGCTTAACACACTTCCTTGAGGGGTATCGTTTTCTAGTTCGCGATTTTCTGAATATTGGTCCCCTATTCTGATTTTAATGTGTCTTCCTTTTAAGAAATTATGAATCCATTTGTGCATTTGTCCATTTATCCCATAATGGTTCAGCATAGCGATAAGGCCATCCCTAAAATTATTGTCACATTAGAGACGCAAAAAAACATCTATCATCGCCTGGCAGGGCGGGAACCCGTACCGTTCATACAAAAACCAAAAACATCTCCTGGCGGGGCGGGACATATAACTTTATAGACATAGAAAACACACACACACACACACACACACACACACACACACACTTTTTTGTTAAGGGATAAGTGTGTTGGGGGGGGGTGTGATTTGGATTTAACGTAGCTTTAACAACTTTTCAGTCATATCGCTACGATGTCTGCAGTGTGGCAGTTTATAATGATATTTAGCACTGGGGCATTATGCCGCAGACATGTAGCATGATGTCCCACCCAGTCGCATTATCATGACACCAGGCCGACCAGTCCTAACACTAACCTCTTAATGCTGAGCGCCAAGCGAGGCAGCTGTTAGTACCACTTTTAGAAGTCTTTGTTATGACTCGGTCGGGGTTCGAATCCGCGACCTCCCGCATCCGAGGAGGACGCTCTAACCTCTAGACCACCGGAGCAGGTTAAGGGATAAGGGAAAGAAACAAACCTACTTAAACTCTTTACATCTCAAGGTATAGGTGTAAGCATTCGTTCTCAATTTTCTGGAAGTGTGTTTTTGCGTCTCTAATCTGACAATAATTTTAGGGACGCAGGATATGTGTGTAAGAGAAAGTACGCACACAAATGTTACTGCATTGGGTGACAGTAGAATGGGCAGTACGTTAGTCTGGAGTGTTTTGAGAGATGGGCAGACAAAATTAACATTACTGGCAGAAAGAAAGAAAGAAGGAAGACAGAAAGAATGAATAGTAAAAAAAAAAATAAAAAAAAAACCTAGAACACCAGTTTTTGGGTCTGTTACTTTTTGCGGTATTATAGGACAAAGGTAATTAAGACAACCAGACATTTTATGCGAGAAATGTTCATTGTTTTCATTCATTCATCAATTTCATAAAAAAGGTAGTGTGGTATTTATTGTCGACTGACTGCTTAACATTTTGCTTTATATCCCTAATTTAAGAGATGTCCTGTGTTTCGCAGTACACTCTACCAACAATGTTGCAAAGTTTTCACAAAACTACGGACAGTACCAACTACGGACAGTACCAAAACGCGCCTTGTTCTATCGACAGTCTAAACTGAGAGAATATAGGTCGAACATTGTTACCTTTTCTTTCTGAACGCATGTTTTGGCTTTAGAATTCAGAGTTAACCATAGGCAGGGTTATACAATGCAATGTCACTTGCGTCATTCTTGAAAAAGCCGTGCGTTTGTTTCTTTTCTGAAAAACGGTAGCTCTAATGTTAGAAAAAAATTTCCGCGACATATTGCAATGCCAAAACAGGATAAAGTTAAGATACCTGAATTGTACAAACTAATGTAAACTCAAGCTTTTATTTCATCCAAACATTTACTAATGGAAGAAAAAAAGTCGTTCTACAATTTTTAGACTGTAAACATTTGAAAAAAAATAGCATGACAAACGGAACAGTTCGCGTAATTATTGTGACTACTGATCACAGTTTTGGAGAGGTATCTTCAAACGGGAACATATTCCATTAGAATTTCAATTAAAACTACAATGACGGAGAGAGAGAGAGAGAGAGAGAGAGAGAGAGAGAGAGAGAGAATGTTATTCCTACTTTCAAAAATATCACGACACGTACGCTTGCTTTTATGGTATTTTTTCCTTAACAAAGTTTCATAAAAACACTCATTCCACTTAGATAATCACATCCAAAGAAAAATACACCATTAAATAATATCACAAGAGTGAACTGAAGACGCATGTGATTAAAAAGTGCCCACAGAATAGTACATCAAAACAAGACGTGGTGTATTTCGTAATAAGAGTAACATAATTTCCATAAGTCGCCCATGGTGTTATTGTTTGTTTGTGTGTCAGTTTTATTGTTTGTGAAGTGACTAGTGGTCAGGTACAGATAAACACGTCTGATCTTCTCGCCGTGCGAACAACAACTGAAACCGATTTGAAACTAATGCGGTGGAAAGTATCGGTTAGCCAATGAAGTCACGTACAATGAGTAACACATTGTTTGGTTCTAAATTCACGGCAAGTAGTGTAGCGGCCAGGTGCAGAAACACACATTGATCTTGTCACTGTGTGAAGAGCTACTGAAGTCAATACGAAGAGAACGCGGTAAGAATGAGATCGGTTATGATGAGCGATACATTGTTTTGTTCCAAGGTAGTGTGGCAAAATAATGCCAACGCTTTTGCTTTGTTACCATTGCAGTGCAGACAGACTGGAGTGTGAACTTACAATCCATCTGTTGCGTATTGTACCTTTTCTTCTTACATCAACTACTGAACGGTCACAGTATTGGTTCGCGTTTTGAAACTGACAATTTTTTTAAAATCTCACTCAAACATTTTGACATACACACTCACGCTCACATCGATAAAGAAAGAAGTATTATAGTACTGAGTGGCAGTTTTCTGCCTTTTTTTTTTTTTTTTTTTTTTTTTTTTTTTTTTTTTTTTTTTTTTTTTTTCATCAAACCAGTGAATTTGGGTTCGTATGAAGTAAAGAAGCTAAAGTTCAGTGAACCTCAAGGATGATGACCCAGGCTGCCTGTCCATTGATACATGTATTTACATAAGAAGAAATATGACCTCTAAAATACGAAATTTTAAGGCAATCATGATTAGAACGAACACAAAGACAACAAACTGTACTAAGAAAGGTGCTTCCCTTCACGTCCGCGTAACGTAGAGTTTCAATCCTTTTCAAGACAAACATGGCAACCAACTGGGGATTCAAGATTTCATCAGGAAAAACAGTTGCGATGCTATTCTCAACTCGCAGGAAAAAGAACCAGCAATATCCTCTGCTCTACATCCAAGGACAACCAATAACATTTGTGCAACAGACTACGTTTCTTGGTATGGTACTGGATGAAGCACTTACATGGACTCATCATATTCAAGAATTAGCTAGAAGATGCCTGCAAGACGTAAATATTCTTTGACATCTCAAAGGAACAACATGGGGAGCAGACCAATCCACGCTTCTGAAACTATACCAATCACTGATCAGAGCTAAACTGGACTACGGCTGCCAGATTTACGACACGGCCAACAAATATCAGCTAGCCAAGCTAGATAGTATTCAGCATAAGGCACTTAGAACCTGCACGGGAACGCTATCAAATACATCACTGGAAGAACTACAAGTCATCACCGGAGAACTGCCGTTAAACCTCAGGAGAAAGGAACAGATTCTACGCTATGCCATCAGGATCTCCTCACACCCCATCTCAAATCCAGTAAGACAAGCCATTGAAAGATCCAACATCCCCTTCAACCCAAGGTACTCCAAACAGCCGTCAGCCGCCAAGAAGATACACACTCTTAAGATGGAGCTGAACATCGCAGAATTACAAGCGGAACCACTAATCAACATAGACCCTACTCCATGGAAAAACACCACTCCACACATTAATTTTCAGGTACACAAGATGGAACGGAAACAGCATAACCCATGGAAGTTATTGACAGGAATCCTCACATTACTGGATGAATTATATACTCAGTACACTCACATCAACACAGATGGATCAAAGTCACAAGAATCTAACCGAACATCAGCAGCAATGGTGGTACCAGCTCAGAACATCACAATCCGGACCAGACTTCCAGACGGCACCACTATATACACGGCAGAACTATGGGCAATCTTACAGGCTCTTAAATGGATTAAATCACAAGGAGAGCTGCAGTACCTCATCATCACTGACTCTCTGAGTGTACTTAAATCCATAGAAACAGGTTCATCTAAAAGCAGAAAGAATATGCTCCAAGAAACTCTGATGCGCCTACGGGAATTGGAATTGAACCATATCCTGGTAGAATTCCTATGGGTTCCTTCACACATTAACCTCGTTGGAAACGATAAAGCAGATACTGCAGCCAAACAAAGTCTACAGGACACAGACGTACATCCACTAGATCCTAGTGTTCAAGAACTCTACAGTCCAGTCACCAAAGCCATTAACCAACAATGGCAACGTCAATGGGACCTTTCCGAAAAAGGAAGAAAACTACACCAACTCCAACCGAGTATCAGAAGAGGGAATCCTATTCATCTGAAACTTTCTCCAAGAGATCAACAAATCATAAATCGATTGAGGACAGGTAAAACATTCATAAGAACCAGCCATGGACCAGACGCCGGTCTCAACTGCCAGACATGCAATCTTCCAGACACCGTAGAACACATCTTCAATGACTGCAGACAATACACCCGACCAAGGAAAATATTCACCGACTTCCAGGCAAAGATAGGAGCACCAACCACATATCCCGACTGCCTCAACGGAAAGAAAAATCCTAACCTGCAGAGTACATGCGACAACATCCTCATCTTCCTCAAGGATGTTAATAAATATCAATATATTTAATACTTACAACAATTTGTAAATTAATACAAATCTTTACTCTTCATACCAATATCAAATTTTAATATACATATTAAAATTGATGAATAAAGAAATCAATATGGTATTCTTGACTCCTTATTACTATAATCTATATACCAATACTATGTACTATATACATTTTACGTTTTCTTATCAAATGAACTAATCTTTACTCTTAATACCAATATCAAATTTTAATATAGATATTAAAATTGATGAATAAAGAAATCAATATGGTATTCCTGACTCCTCATTACTATAATTCATATACCAATACTATATACTATATACATTTTACATTTCCTTAGCAAATGAACTGTTATAAGTCAGACACCTAGAACACCTTGTTATCAAATAAAATGATTAAAGTTAACATGTTGAATAAAGAAATCAATACTATAACTCTGCCTTTTTGTTCCTATAATACTAGCAATTTACTAGATCTTATTTACTTCGACTAAACATATATAGTGCTCTGTTATTTGTATATCATATCTCACATCAAATTGGATTACTTACACCTTTAATCATATAGTATTTAATTAAAAAAAAAAAAAAAAAAGAAAAGAAAACCTATAGGATACCAAATGTATTAATGTATTACACCACCAATGAACAAATAAACCTAATTAGCATCATTACCTCCATTGTCTAAAATTACATACATTAGGATATTCCTTAGAATGAGGATCAGACAATGACTTGGACATTACTAGTACTCGAGACAGAACATATATATACGGTGTTTCACAAGACTATAACTTCCATCCTGTGACACACAATTGTCTCTAGTTATAAGAAAAAAAAAAAAAAAAAAAAATTTCTTTTAAAAAGATATCTCTATATAACTATCTGTATATATGAGTATATATGTGTATATTTGTGTATTCATTCTCACTATTGAGGGGGGGCAAACAATATGAGAATATATATATATATATATATATATATATATATATATATATATATATGCATGGTCACTATTGAAGGTGACAACAATGGCATACTAGGGATTTAGTGATTCAAGGATCAAAACGTGCACAAGATGAAGCAACATCAATGGAGGATTCAGGGCTTACATGTGTAATAAAAACATTAATAGCATCACTTGATGCTCATGCTTATAAAGGTTATTACATCAACAAAAGCCCCAACCATGTGCAGCAACAAATCAATAATTCAAGGAACATGAAGATAACAGAAGAGGAGGATCAAAACAACCAAAACAGGAGCTACCCCAGGAAATAAATCCAAATAGGAAATCAGAAGAAGATGGAAAGAGAAACTATGGCAGACGCTACCAAACAACAGGAAACCCAGATGACTAACATTATTATTAATCGATGGATGCAACATACTGAAAACATCTTACAAAAACAACAGAGAATGATAGCAACAAAAATGTACGAAATGAGATACAAATTAACAGAAATCAAATTTGCCAACAGAGAAAATATGTAACTTTCACTTGTCAATACAGTATGGATATAACTTTCAAATTATATTTGCCAAAACAATCAAAGCAAAGGACAGTCCAGGATGCTTACCTGCTGCCCAAACTCCCCCCCCCCCAACACTCATACAACAACACCTTGGTACCGTAACAAAGAGACAGTTCAGGACACCCCCACCTGCTGTACTCGACTACACCGACAAATTTTTTGAGGAACAGTTCAGGACGCTCTACCTGCTGTTCCATAAGGATAAGTACGGCAAAAAAGCTAAGGGGCAGTCCAGGACGCTCTTCCTACTGCCCCACAAACCCCCTTCCCACACACATACATCAGCACTCTTCAAAAGCAAGCATGACACAGCAAAACAAAACCCACCAACTTAAGGGATTAAACAGATAGCTCTCTCTGCTGTCCCACAACCCCCCCCCCACACACACACACACACATACCTACGTTGGGAACATCAAACAGGTGCTAGGGAAAATATAATAGCAATACCTGGGTGAATCCTGAACTCGGCAAGCCAGTGCTGAGCTAAGATTTCTCACCATGACCCCGGCATAAGGGTGTGGAGCATATCAAGGTAGGAGACAGTCTAGGACACATCCCACCTGCTGTCTCCGAATTCCGGACAGGCCTAAAAAACTCCCTCTCCAGGGTAGAGAGGGAATAACCAAGGTCTTCATTTCACATCAGAAGACCAACACCAACTATCATGATCCTTTCGTCGTGTGTTCAAAACAAAACAATCATAATTACTAAGCGGAGTTAATGTAACATAGGATGGCACACATCCAGCGGATTGGTACAATTTAGACATCAAAAGTACGCTAAGTACACAAAATTCCAACATAATATTGGTTCAAAATTCACAACTCATTATCATCCGATTAATTCCATAGGTGACTAACACAATTCTGGCATAGGGATATTCATAGTCACAACTGGATTTAATTTGACTTGACAGGTACAGGGCCATCTGCCGATAAGAATCAAAGCAAGGGACAGTCCAGGAAGCTCTACCTGCTGCCCCACAACCCCCCCAATTTCAGTCCAGGTAGCTCTACCTGCTGCCCCACAACTCTCAAATTTGCCGACAAACATCAAAGCAAGGGGCAGTCCAGGAAGCTCTACCTGATGCCCCACCAACCACATCCCCTCACACACACAAGCACCTACGCTGGGAACATCAAACAGGTGCTAGGAAAATATACTAGCAATATCTGGGTGGACTCCTGAACTTGGCAAGCCAGTGCTGAGCTAAGATTTTCTACCATGACCCCGGCATATGGGTGTGGATCGAAGTATGGTAAGGGACAGTCCTGGACACACCCCACCTGCTGTCCCAAAATTCTGGACAAGCATTAAAACCCTCTCCAGGACAGAGGGGGAATAACCAAGGTCTTCATTTCACATTAGAAGATCAAAAACAACCTATCATGATCTTTTGGCCGTGCGCTCAAAACAATGCAACTATAATTACTAAGCGGTGCTAATGTTACATAGGATAGCGTACATCCAGCTGATTGGCACCTTTTAGATTTACAAAAGTACGCTCAGTACACAACATTCCAACATAATATTTATTCAAAATTTATAACTCCTAACTATTAGATCAATTGCATAGGTGGCTCACACACTTCTGGTATAGGGATATCCATAGTAACAACTGGATACAATTTGATAAAACTGATTTAGGGGTATCAAGGCTTTTTAGGGAGACTTGGGGCCTTCGGAGAGGACCATCAACATCAAGGGAGAAAGCTGAGACATGGACCGGAGCTGACTCTGGGGGTCTTCGCCGGGGAGCTGTTGGGTGCTCTCTTTCTGGTGGCTGTCTTTTTCGGTTTGGTCCGTGCGGGACTTGAATCGCCGCCCTTTGGGGATGGGGGGGGGGCTTGGGGTTTGGTTGTTGCCTGCCTTGGGGTTTGCGCTTGGGTTCTGCGGGGTGGTCTGCCTCGGTTTGTTGTGGTTGGGGTCTAGTGTGTGGGTGGGGAGGGGGGCTGTTTCTTGGGTGGTTGCGGTGGGGCGGGGCTGGGGCCTGGGCGGGGGATTTGGTTGCTAGGTCTGTCATTTGGGAGTGATGGAGTGCGTCTGGCCGGGTACTTAAGGTCAAAAGACCCAGACCGAGGCCAAGTGCCCTCTTAAAGGGACAGCGGTCCAGCCCAGGATCGAAAGCAGTCGCAGAAGCCACCGAGCAATACGCGACTATAATCCGTTCAGTCAGTCAGTCAGTCACATAGATTGAAGGAAGAAGGTTAAGAAGGCTGAAGAGGTAAGACGTATTCTCTGTTGCTCCCACACACACGTGGCATGCCGCATGGCAGATCCAAAAAGATAGGAAGGGGACTTCAGGGAAGATCAACGAGTGAATAACAACGATAAATTGGATACATTCACTGGATTTATAATAAGTGATTGCTATAATTTAGATTCATGGAATAATTTAGATTCAAGGAACAAGGGAATAAGGACAATGGACACAAAAAAAACGGACTATACATTGTACACATTGAACAAGGTAAAGGAAATTTTTTAACATATAAATCTTTGAATATTTAATTATTTATCCATTTAAACACCTAGTTCTTAATGTCATAACCCTAGTTAATATGATATTAAATTTAGTAAGTATTCACACTGTCGTCTGCTACCGAAGGTAGTGTGTGTGTGATTTAGATTTTTAACGTAGCTTTAACAATTTTTCAGTCATATCGCTACGATGTCTGCAGTGCGACAGTTTATAGTGATGTCTAGCACTGGGGCATTATGCCGCAGACATGTGGCATGATGTCCCACACAGTCACATTATCCTGACACCAGGCCGACCAATCCTAACACTAACCTCTTAATGCTGAGCAACAAGCGAGGTAGCTGTTAGTACCATTTTTGTAAGTCTTTGGTATGACTCGGCCGGGGTTAGAACCCGCGACCTCCCGCATCCGAGGCGGACGCTCTAACCACTAGGCCACCGGAGCGGTCGCTACCGAAGGTAGAGTTATGGACATATCTGCCGATTTAGTCGACCGCTATTAAATAGAGTTACTAACTGCGGGAAATATAAATTGCTGATTTTGTTTGGTGTAAGTGTACTAATATCTATGGTTTCAAGAGGATTGGAAGTTCTAAGTTAATCATGCCAAATAAGCATAACAATAATAATAATAATACCAAATTATGAATAAAAGATGACACTTTTTAAGGATTGAACTAGTACAATATGTTAAGATGATGGTATGAAATATGTTTAGGATGATAAATTAAATTTGGGATCTGCCAGTATCTTTATTTCTAGTAAATTTCTAGGTGCGCGTTCCTTGTTGACACTGTCGTCTGCTTAATCATAACAATAACAATAATATTTGCACCTAAGCTATAATGAAACACGCTAGCTTTAAAGGCTTAAATTAATATATAATGTTAAGATGATTGCAAGAAAGATGTTTAGGATGATAAATTAAAATTGGGATCTGTCAATATCTTTATTTTTGGTAAATTTCCAGGCGCGCGTTTCTTGTTGACACTGTCGTCTGCTCAATCATAACAATAACAATAATAATTACACTCAAGTAATACATAAATACGCTAGTTTCAAGGAATTAAATTAATATACAATGTTCAAACGATTGTAAGAAATATGTTCCACATGATTACTAAATTAGGGGATAGTTAATCACTTTATTTTAAGAATAAATTGATTCCTGTTATCTCCTCGTGTTAAAAATTCATAAGCAGTGCCGCGTCGCTTATGGAAGCGTGTTACAGTTCAGAGATACTTGATTAGTGTGGAAAGTTTTGTGTGGACGAAGATGATTGGTTGAAATTTAGGCCTGCTTCCCCTGTAGTTACAATCCAACACAACGGATTGAAATAAAAGGATTGAAATAAAAACATAATGACAACCAATCAAAATGAACCTGATTACATAGCAATCTAGTCTACGCCAAGCTTATAACATTAAAAGTTCACACTCCACTATACATAAGAATTAAATTAATATACAGTGTTAAGTTAATAGTAAGAAACATGCTTAGGATGATGAATTAAATTTGGGATCTGCCATTATCTTTATTTTTGATAAATTTCTAGGCGCGCGTTCCTTGTTGACACTGTCGTCTGCTAAATCATAACAATAACAATCACACCTAACTTCTAAATAAATACGCTAGTTCCAAGTATTAAAATTATTATATAATGTTGAGATGATTGTAAGAAATACCTTCTACATGATTAATAAACTTGGGGACTGTTACACACTTTATTTAAGAGCAAATTTATTACTGTTATCTCC
Organism: Megalonaias nervosa; assembly: GCA_016617855.1. NCBI lineage: Eukaryota > Metazoa > Mollusca > Bivalvia > Unionida > Unionidae > Megalonaias > Megalonaias nervosa. Next base: position 13,994 of record JAECUM010045404.1, read on the forward strand.
TCGTGTTAATAATCTATAAGTGGTGCCGCGTCGCTTATAGAAGCGTGTTACAGTTCAGGGACACTTGATTAGTATGGAATGTTTTGTGAGGACGACGACGATTGGTTAAAATTTAGGCGCGCTTCTTCTGTAGTTGCAATCCAACACAACGGATTGAGGCTAAAGGATTGAAACACAAACAAAATGATAACCAATCAAAATGAACCTGCTCACTTAGCAATTTTGCCCACACCAAAGTTTATAACATTAAAAGTCACACTCCACTATACATAATGATAGAAATTTCATTACATTAATTTAAAAGAATTATATTATCAGCATAATAACTAACCAAATGTAATCCTTATACAACAGGATTAAAAATACTAAACATTATTATTTATTTAATTTACTCATTCCATAATTTAATTTAATTACTAACGTTATTTCATTAAATGTACTTTTCTCATTCAACTTAATAAATCATCAAAAAAAAAAAATAAAATAAAAAAAATAAAAAAATAAAAAATTAAAATATAATTACCTTAATTATTTAAGCTACTTAAGGTATATCTACTTATTGACTCTATTTCATTTCCTTTATTTAGTTTCATCTAATCTGATTGGGAATAGATTGAACTAATTTCATCTAATTTAACTTAACTTAATTAAATTGAACTGATTTAATTTAATCTAAATTAATTAACTAGATTAATTCAAATTAATTTAACCTATAATTTAGTTATTTAATTTATTACATTAATTGTTTTTAATAAGTTTTTTCAATAAGTTTTTTTAAACTTATTAAAAAAAAAAACACAGACAACAACATAGACAGATATGACAAACAGACTCCTTAAACAGAAGGGAAAAACATTACCAGGAAATAAAGACGCCTTACTCCCGGAGGAAGAGAACAGAAGAAGATAATAAAGAAGACTCAATACAGAAGAAAACTGAAACAGCCATGAACAGAAAGAGAGACTGAAGATAAACAGAGGGAAGTTTAAAAATAACTTTCCAATCGCCATCAGGGAAAAGATGAAATCATCAACTATGCCAAACAGGAAAAGATGAAATCATCAAATATGCCAAACAAATTTCAATTTGCCAATAAAGAAAAGATATAACTATTCAATCAAATTTGCCAGACAAGCACCAAAAAACAAAGGGCAGTCCAGGAAGCTCTACCTGCTGCCCCACAGCTCTCAAATTTGCCGACAAGCATCCAAGCAAGGGGCAGTCCAGGAAGCTCAACCTGCTACCTCACAAGCCCCCAATTTCCAGACAAGCATCCAAGCAAGGGGCAGTCCAGGAAGCTCTACCTGCTGCCTCACAACCCCCCAATTTCCAGACGAGCATCAAAACAAGGGGCAGTCCAGGAAGCTCTACCTGCTGTCCCACAAACCCCCTCCCCTCACACACACACAAGCACCTACGCTGGGGACGTCAAACAGGTGCTAGGAAAATATACTAGTAATACCTGGGTGGACTCCTGAACTTGGCAAGCCAGTGCTGAGCTAAGATTTTCTACCATGACCCCGGCATATGGGTGTGGATCGAAGTATGGTAAGGGACACTCCAGGACACACCCCACCTGCTTTCCCAAAATTCCGGACAAGCATTAAAACCCTCTCCAGGACAGAGGGGGAATAACCAAGGTCTTCATTTCACATTAGAAGATCAAAAACAACCTATCATGATCCTTTGGCCGTGCGCTCAAAACAAAACAACTATAATTACTAAGCGGTGCTAATGTTACATAGGATGGCATACATCCAGCAGATTGGCACATTTTAGACTTAAAAGTACGCTCAGTACACAACATTCCAACATAATATTTATTCAAAATTCATAACTCCTAATTATTAGATCAATTGCATAGGTGGCTCACACACTTCTGGTATAAGGATATCCATAGTAACAACTGGATACAATTTGATAAAACAGACTTAGGGGTATCAAGGCTTTTAGGGAGACTTGGGGCCTTCGGAGAGGACCATCAACATCAAGGGAGCAAGCTGAGACATGGACCAGAGCTGGCTCTGGAGTCTTCGCTGGGGGGCTGTTGGGTGCTCTCTTTCTGGTGGCTGTCTTTTTCGGTTTGGTCCGTGCGGGACTTGAATCGCCGCCCTTTGGGGATGGGGGGGCTTGGGGTTTGGTTGTTGCCTGCCTTGGGGTTTGCGCTTTGATTCGGCGGGGTGGTCTGCCTTGGTGGGGTGCCCCTCGTGGTTGGGGTCTGGTGTGTGGGTGGTGATGGGGGCTGTTTCTTGGGTGGTAGCGGTGGGGTGGGGCTGGGGCCTGGGCGGGAGGTTCGGTTGCTGGGTCTGTCGGCTGGGGGTTGTGGAGTGCGTCTGGTTGGAACTAAGGGGTCTTAAGGTCAAAAGGCCTAGACCGGGGCCAAGTGTCCTCTTAAAGGGACAGCGGTCCAGCCCAGGATCGAAAGCAGTCGCAGAAGCCACCGAGCAATACGCGACTATAATCCGTTCAGTCAGTCATAGATTGAAGGTCTTCTCTGTTGCTCCCACACACACGTGGCATGCCGCATGTCAGATCCAAAAAGATAGGAAGGGGACTTCAGGGAAGATCAACGAGTGAATAACAACGATAAATTGGATACATTCACTGGATTTATAATCAGTTGTTGCTATAATTGAGATTCATGGAACAAGGGAATAAGGACAATGGACACAATAAAATGGACTATATATTATACACATTGAACAAGGCAAAGGAATATTTTTAACATATAAATCTTTGAATATTTAAGTATTTATTCATTTAAACACCTAGTTCTTAACGTCATAACCCTCCTAATTAAATATAGTTAATATGATATTAAATTTAGTAAGTATTGGCACTGTCGTCTGCTACCGAAGGTAGAGCTATTGACATATCTGCCGATATAGTCGACTGCTATTAAATAGAGTTACTAACTGCGGGAAATATAAATTGCTGATTTTGTTTGGTGTAAGTGTATTAATATCTATGATTTGAAGAGGATTGGAAGTTCTAAGTTAATCATGCCAAATAATCATAACAATAATAATAATACCAAATTATGAATAAAAGATGACACTTTTTAAGAATTGATCTAGTACAATATGTTAAGATGATGGTATGAAATATGTTTAGGATGATAAATTAAATTCATGATATGCCAATATCTTTATTTCTAGTAAATTTCTAGGCGCGCGTTCCTTGTTGACACTGTCGTCTGCTTAATCATAACAATAACAATAATATTTGCACCTAAGTTCTAATTAAACGTGCTAGTTTCAAAGGCTTAAATTAATATACAATGTTAAGATGATTGCAAGAAAGATGTTTAGGGTGATAAATTAAAATTGGGATCTGTCAATATCTTTATTCTTGGTAAATTTCTATCCACCCGTTCCTTGTTGACACTGTCGTCTGCTCAGTCATAACAATAACAATAATAATTACACTCAAGTAATACATAAATACGTTAGTTTCAAGAAATTAAATTAATATACAATGTTCAGATGATTGTAAAAAATATGTTCCACATGAATACTAAATTAGGGGATAGTTAAACACTTTATTTTAAGAATAAATTGATTACTGTTATCTCCTAGTGTTAATAATCCATAAGTGGTGCCGCGTCGCTTATGGAAGCGTGCTACAGTTCAGAGACACTTGATTAGTATGGAAAGTTCTGTGTGGACGACGATGATTGGTTGAAATTTAGGCGTGTTTCCCCTGTAGCTACAATCCAACACAACGGATTGAAATAAAAGGATTGAAATATAAACAAAATGACAACCAATCAAAATGAACCTGATTATATAGCAATCTAGCCTACGCCAAACTTATAACATTAAAAGTTCACACTCCACTATACATAGAATTAAATTAATATACAGTGTTAAGATAATAGTAAGGAACATGCTTAGGATGATGAATTAAATTCGGGATCTGCCATTATCAATATTTTTGATAAATTTCTAGGCGCGACTTCCTTCTTGACACTGTCGTCTACTAAATCACAACAATAACAATAACAACCACACCCAACTTCTAAATAAATACGCTAGTTCCAAGTATTAAAATTATTATATAATGTTGAGATGATTGTAAGAAATACCTTCTACATGATTAATAAACTTGGGGACTGTTACACACTTTATTTAAGAATAAGTTAATTACTGTTATCTCCTCGAGTTAATAATCCATAAGTGGTGCCGCATCGCTTATAGAAGCGTGTTACAGTTCAGACACACTTGATTAGTATGGAAAGTTTTGTGAGGACGACGACGATTATTTGAAGTTTAGGCGCTCTTCTCCTGTAGTTGCAATCCAACACAACGGATTGAGGCTAAAGGATTGAAATATAAACAAAATGATAACCAATCAAAATGAACCTGCTCGCATAGCAATTTTGCTCACGCCAAGTTTATAACATTAAAAGTCACACTCCACTATACATAATGATAGAAATTCATTACATTAATTTAAAAGAATTATATAATCAGCATAATAACTAACCAAATGTAATCCTTATACAACAGGATTAATAATACTAAACATTATTATTTATTTAATTTACTTATTCCATTTATTTAATTTAATTGCTAACATTATTTCATTAAATGTACTTTTCATTTTTAACTTAATAAATCATCTTAACAAAAAAAAAAAAAAAAAAAAAAACAAATTTTAAATATAATTACCTTAATTATATAAGCTACTTAAGGGATATCTACTTATTGACTCTATTTCATTTCCTTTATTTAGTTACATCTAATCTGACTGGAAATAGATTGAACTGATTTAATCTAATCTAATTTAATTAACTAGATTAATTCAAATTAATTTACCCTATAATTTAGTTATTTAATTTATGCCATTAATTGATTTTTATAAGCTAAAAAAAAAGAAAGAAAAAAAAAGACAACAACATAGACAGACATGACAAACAGACTCCTTAAACAGAAGGAAAAAACATTACCAGGAAATAAAGACGCCTTACTCCAAGAGTCCAAGAGAACAGAAGAAGATAATAAAGAATACTCAATACAGAAGAAAACTGAAACAGCCATGAACAGAAAAGAGGGACTGAAAATAAACAGAGGAAAGTTTAAAAATAACTTTCAAATCGTCATCAGGGAAGAGATGAAATCATCAAATATGCCAAACAAATTTCAATTTCCCAATAAAGAAAAGATATAACTATTCAATCAAATTTGCCAGACAAGCACCAAAAAGGAAAGGGGCAGTCCAGGAAGCTTTACCTGCTGCCTCATAACTCTCAAATTTGCCGACAAGATCAAAGCAAGGGGCAGTCCAGGAAGCTCTACCTGCTGCCCCACAACCCCCCAATTTCAGTCCAGGAAGCTCTACCTGCTGCCCCACAACTCTCAAATTTGCCGACAAGCATCAAAGCAAGGGGCAGTCCAGGAAGCTCTGCCTCCTGTCCCACAAACCCCCTCCCCTCACACACACAAGCACCTACGCTGGGAACATCAAACAGGTGCTAGGAAAATATACTAGCAATACCTGGGTGGACTCCTGAACTTGGCAAGCCAGTGCTGAGCTAAGATTTTCTACCATGACCCCGGCATATGGGTGTGGATCGAAGTATGGTAAGGGACACTCCAGGACACACCCCACCTGCTGTCCCAGAATTCCGGACAAGCATTAAAACCCTCTCCAGGACAGAGGGGGAATAACCAAGGTCTTCATTTCACATTAGAAGATCAAAAACAACCTATCATGATCCTTTGGCCGTGCGCTCAAAACAATGCAACTATAATTACTAAGCGGTGCTAATGTTACATAGGATAGCGTACATCCAGCTGATTGGCACCTTTTAGATTTACAAAAGTACGCTCAGTACACAAAATTCCAACATAATATTTATTCAAAATTTATAACTCCTAACTATTAGATCAATTGCATAGGTGGCTCACACACTTCTGGTATAGGGATATCCATAGTAACAACTGGATACAATTTGATAAAACTGATTTAGGGGTATCAAGGCTTTTTGGGGAGACTTGGGGCCTTCGGAGAGGACCATCAACATCAAGGGAGCAAGCTGAGACATGGACCGGAGCTGACTCTGGGGGTCTTCGCCGAGGAGCTGTTGGGTGCTCTCTTTCTGGTGGCTGTCTTTTTCGGTTTGGTCCGTGCGGGACTTGAATCGCCGCCCTTTGGGGATGGGGGGGGCTTGGGGTTTGGTTGTTGCCTGCCTTGGGGTTTGCGCTTGGGTTCTGCGGGGTGGTCTGCCTCGGTTTGTTGTGGTTGGGGTCTAGTGTGTGGGAGGGGAGGGGGGTTGCTTCTTGGGTGGTAGCGGTGGGGCGGGGCTGGGGCCTGGGCGGGGGATTTGGTTGCTAGGTCTGTCATTTGGGAGTGATGGAGTGCGTCTGGCCGGGTACTTAAGGTCAAAAGGCCCAGACCGGGGCCAAGTGCCCTCTTAAAGGGACAGCGGTCCAGCCCAGGATCGAAAGCAGTCGCAGAAGCCACCGAGCAATACGCGACTATAATCCGTTCAGTCAATCAGTCAGTTACATAGATTGAAGGAAGAAGGTTAAGAAGGCTGAAGAGGTAAGACGTATTCTCCGTTGCTCCCACACACACGTGGCATGCCGCATGGCAGATCCAAAAAGATAGGAAGGGGACTTCAGGGAAGATCAACGAGTGAATAACAACGATAAATTGGATACATTCACTGGATTTATAATAAGTGATTGCTATAATTTAGATTCATGGAATAATTTAAATTCAAGGAACAAGGGAATAAGGACAATGGACACAAAAAAAACGGACTATACATTGTACACATTGAACAAGGTAAAGGAAATTTTTTAACATATAAATCTTTGAATATTTAATTATTTATCCATTTAAACACCTAGTTCTTAATGTTATAACCCTAGTTAATATGATATTAAATTTAGTAAGTATTCACACTGTCGTCTGCTACCGAAGGTAGTGTGTGTGTGATTTAGATTTTTAACGTAGCTTTAACAATTTTTCAGTCATATCGCTACGATGTCTGCAGTGCGACAGTTTATAGTGATGTCTAGCACTGGGGCATTATGCCGCAGACATGTGGCATGATGTCCCACACAGTCACATTATCCTGACACCAGGCCGACCAATCCTAACACTAACCTCTTAATGCTGAGCAACAAGCGAGGTAGCTGTTAGTACCATTTTTGTAAGTCTTTGGTATGACTCGGCCGGGGTTAGAACCCGCGACCTCCCGCATCCGAGGCGGACGCTCTAACCACTAGGCCACCGGAGCGGTCGCTACCGAAGGTAGAGTTATGGACATATCTGCCGATTTAGTCGACCGCTATTAAATAGAGTTACTAACTGCGGGAAATATAAATTGCTGATTTTGTTTGGTGTAAGTGTACTAATATCTATGGTTTCAAGAGGATTGGAAGTTCTAAGTTAATCATGCCAAATAATCATAACAATAATAATAATAATACCAAATTATGAATAAAAGATGACACTTTTTAAGGATTGAACTAGTACAATATGTTAAGATGATGGTATGAAATATGTTTAGGATGATAAATTAAATTTGGGATCTGCCAGTATCTTTATTTCTAGTAAATTTCTAGGCGCGCGTTCCTTGTTGACACTGTCGTCTGCTTAATCATAACAATAACAATAATATTTGCACCTAAGCTATAATGAAACACGCTAGCTTTAAAGGCTTAAATTAATATATAATGTTAAGATGATTGCAAGAAAGATGTTTAGGATGATAAATTAAAATTGGGATCTGTCAATATCTTTATTTTTGGTAAATTTCCAGACGCGCGTTCCTTGTGGACACTGTCGTCTGCTCAATTATAACAGTAACAATAATAATTACACTCAAGTAATACATATATACGCTAGTTTCAAGGAATTAAATTAATATACAATGTTCAGACGATTGTAAGAAATATGTTCCACATGAATACTAAATTAGGGGATAGTTAATCACTTTATTTTAAGAATAAATTGATTCCTGTTATCTCCTCGTGTCAAAAATTCATAAGTGGTGCCGCGTCGCTTATAGAAGCGTGTTACAGTTCAGAGACACTTGATTAGTATGGAAAGTTTTGTGTAGACGAGGATGATTGGTTGAAATTTAGGCGTGTTTCCCCTGTAGTTACAATCCAACACAACGGATTGAAATAAAAGGATTGAAATATAAACAAAATGACAACCAATCAAAATGAACCTGATTATATAGCAATCTAGCCTACGCCAAACTTATAACATTAAAAGTTCACACTCCACTATACATAGAATTAAATTAATATACAGTGTTAAGATAATAGTAAGGAACATGCTTAGGATGATGAATTAAATTCGGGATCTGCCATTATCAATATTTTTGATAAATTTCTAGGCGCGACTTCCTTCTTGACACTGTCGTCTACTAAATCACAACAATAACAATAACAACCACACCCAACTTCTAAATAAATACGCTAGTTCCAAGTATTAAAATTATTATATAATGTTGAGATGATTGTAAGAAATACCTTCTACATGATTAATAAACTTGGGGACTGTTACACACTTTATTTAAGAGCAAATTTATTACTGTTATCTCCTCGTGTTAATAATCTATAAGTGGTGCCGCGTCGCTTATAGAAGCGTGTTACAGTTCAGGGACACTTGATTAGTATGGAATGTTTTGTGAGGACGACGACGATTGGTTAAAATTTAGGCGCGCTTCTTCTGTAGTTGCAATCCAACACAACGGATTGAGGCTAAAGGATTGAAACACAAACAAAATGATAACCAATCAAAATGAACCTGCTCACTTAGCAATTTTGCCCACACCAAAGTTTATAACATTAAAAGTCACACTCCACTATACATAATGATAGAAATTTCATTACATTAATTTAAAAGAATTATATTATCAGCATAATAACTAACCAAATGTAATCCTTATACAACAGGATTAAAAATACTAAACATTATTATTTATTTAATTTACTCATTCCATAATTTAATTTAATTACTAACGTTATTTCATTAAATGTACTTTTCTCATTCAACTTAATAAATCATCAAAAAAAAAAAATAAAATAAAAAAAATAAAAAAATAAAAAATTAAAATATAATTACCTTAATTATTTAAGCTACTTAAGGTATATCTACTTATTGACTCTATTTCATTTCCTTTATTTAGTTTCATCTAATCTGATTGGGAATAGATTGAACTAATTTCATCTAATTTAACTTAACTTAATTAAATTGAACTGATTTAATTTAATCTAAATTAATTAACTAGATTAATTCAAATTAATTTAACCTATAATTTAGTTATTTAATTTATTACATTAATTGTTTTTAATAAGTTTTTTCAATAAGTTTTTTTAAACTTATTAAAAAAAAAAACACAGACAACAACATAGACAGATATGACAAACAGACTCCTTAAACAGAAGGGAAAAACATTACCAGGAAATAAAGACGCCTTACTCCCGGAGGAAGAGAACAGAAGAAGATAATAAAGAAGACTCAATACAGAAGAAAACTGAAACAGCCATGAACAGAAAGAGAGACTGAAGATAAACAGAGGGAAGTTTAAAAATAACTTTCCAATCGCCATCAGGGAAAAGATGAAATCATCAACTATGCCAAACAGGAAAAGATGAAATCATCAAATATGCCAAACAAATTTCAATTTGCCAATAAAGAAAAGATATAACTATTCAATCAAATTTGCCAGACAAGCACCAAAAAACAAAGGGCAGTCCAGGAAGCTCTACCTGCTGCCCCACAGCTCTCAAATTTGCCGACAAGCATCCAAGCAAGGGGCAGTCCAGGAAGCTCAACCTGCTACCTCACAAGCCCCCAATTTCCAGACAAGCATCCAAGCAAGGGGCAGTCCAGGAAGCTCTACCTGCTGCCTCACAACCCCCCAATTTCCAGACGAGCATCAAAACAAGGGGCAGTCCAGGAAGCTCTACCTGCTGTCCCACAAACCCCCTCCCCTCACACACACAAGCACCTACGCTGGGGACGTCAAACAGGTGCTAGGAAAATATACTAGTAATACCTGGGTGGACTCCTGAACTTGGCAAGCCAGTGCTGAGCTAAGATTTTCTACCATGACCCCGGCATATGGGTGTGGATCGAAGTATGGTAAGGGACACTCCAGGACACACCCCACCTGCTTTCCCAAAATTCCGGACAAGCATTAAAACCCTCTCCAGGACAGAGGGGGAATAACCAAGGTCTTCATTTCACATTAGAAGATCAAAAACAACCTATCATGATCCTTTGGCCGTGCGCTCAAAACAAAACAACTATAATTACTAAGCGGTGCTAATGTTACATAGGATGGCATACATCCAGCAGATTGGCACATTTTAGACTTAAAAGTACGCTCAGTACACAACATTCCAACATAATATTTATTCAAAATTCATAACTCCTAATTATTAGATCAATTGCATAGGTGGCTCACACACTTCTGGTATAAGGATATCCATAGTAACAACTGGATACAATTTGATAAAACAGACTTAGGGGTATCAAGGCTTTTTAGGGAGACTTGGGGCCTTCGGAGAGGACCATCAACATCAAGGGAGCAAGCTGAGACATGGACCAGAGCTGGCTCTGGAGTCTTCGCTGGGGGGCTGTTGGGTGCTCTCTTTCTGGTGGCTGTCTTTTTCGGTTTGGTCCGTGCGGGACTTGAATCGCCGCCCTTTGGGGATGGGGGGGCTTGGGGTTTGGTTGTTGCCTGCCTTGGGGTTTGCGCTTTGATTCGGCGGGGTGGTCTGCCTTGGTGGGGTGCCCCTCGTGGTTGGGGTCTGGTGTGTGGGTGGTGATGGGGGCTGTTTCTTGGGTGGTAGCGGTGGGGTGGGGCTGGGGCCTGGGCGGGAGGTTCGGTTGCTGGGTCTGTCGGCTGGGGGTTGTGGAGTGCGTCTGGTTGGAACTAAGGGGTCTTAAGGTCAAAAGGCCTAGACCGGGGCCAAGTGTCCTCTTAAAGGGACAGCGGTCCAGCCCAGGATCGAAAGCAGTCGCAGAAGCCACCGAGCAATACGCGACTATAATCCGTTCAGTCAGTCATAGATTGAAGGTCTTCTCTGTTGCTCCCACACACACGTGGCATGCCGCATGTCAGATCCAAAAAGATAGGAAGGGGACTTCAGGGAAGATCAACGAGTGAATAACAACGATAAATTGGATACATTCACTGGATTTATAATCAGTTGTTGCTATAATTGAGATTCATGGAACAAGGGAATAAGGACAATGGACACAATAAAATGGACTATATATTATACACATTGAACAAGGCAAAGGAATATTTTTAACATATAAATCTTTGAATATTTAAGTATTTATTCATTTAAACACCTAGTTCTTAACGTCATAACCCTCCTAATTAAATATAGTTAATATGATATTAAATTTAGTAAGTATTGGCACTGTCGTCTGCTACCGAAGGTAGAGCTATTGACATATCTGCCGATATAGTCGACTGCTATTAAATAGAGTTACTAACTGCGGGAAATATAAATTGCTGATTTTGTTTGGTGTAAGTGTATTAATATCTATGATTTGAAGAGGATTGGAAGTTCTAAGTTAATCATGCCAAATAATCATAACAATAATAATAATACCAAATTATGAATAAAAGATGACACTTTTTAAGAATTGATCTAGTACAATATGTTAAGATGATGGTATGAAATATGTTTAGGATGATAAATTAAATTCATGATATGCCAATATCTTTATTTCTGGTAAATTTCTAGGCGCGCGTTCCTTGTTGACACTGTCGTCTGCTTAATCATAACAATAACAATAATATTTGCACCTAAGTTCTAATTAAACGTGCTAGTTTCAAAGGCTTAAATTAATATACAATGTTAAGATGATTGCAAGAAAGATGTTTAGGGTGATAAATTAAAATTGGGATCTGTCAATATCTTTATTCTTGGTAAATTTCTATCCACCCGTTCCTTGTTGACACTGTCGTCTGCTCAGTCATAACAATAACAATAATAATTACACTCAAGTAATACATAAATACGTTAGTTTCAAGAAATTAAATTAATATACAATGTTCAGATGATTGTAAAAAATATGTTCCACATGAATACTAAATTAGGGGATAGTTAAACACTTTATTTTAAGAATAAATTGATTACTGTTATCTCCTAGTGTTAATAATCCATAAGTGGTGCCGCGTCGCTTATGGAAGCGTGCTACAGTTCAGAGACACTTGATTAGTATGGAAAGTTCTGTGTGGACGACGATGATTGGTTGAAATTTAGGCGTGTTTCCCCTGTAGTTACAATCCAACACAACGGATTGAAATAAAAGGATTGAAATATAAACAAAATGACAACCAATCAAAATGAACCTGATTATATAGCAATCTAGCCTACGCCAAACTTATAACATTAAAAGTTCACACTCCACTATACATAAGAATTAAATTAATATACAGTGTTAAGATAATAGTAAGGAACATGCTTAGGATGATGAATTAAATTCGGGATCTGCCATTATCAATATTTTTGATAAATTTCTAGGCGCGACTTCCTCCTTGACACTGTCGTCTACTAAATCACAACAATAACAATAACAACCACACCCAACTTCTAAATAAATACGCTAGTTCCAAGTATTAAAATTATTATATAATGTTGAGATGATTGTAAGAAATACCTTCTACATGATTAATAAACTTGGGGACTGTTACACACTTTATTTAAGAATAAGTTAATTACTGTTATCTCCTCGAGTTAATAATCCATAAGTGGTGCCGCATCGCTTATAGAAGCGTGTTACAGTTCAGACACACTTGATTAGTATGGAAAGTTTTGTGAGGACGACGACGATTATTTGAAGTTTAGGCGCTCTTCTCCTGTAGTTGCAATCCAACACAACGGATTGAGGCTAAAGGATTGAAATATAAACAAAATGATAACCAATCAAAATGAACCTGCTCGCATAGCAATTTTGCTCACGCCAAGTTTATAACATTAAAAGTCACACTCCACTATACATAATGATAGAAATTCATTACATTAATTTAAAAGAATTATATAATCAGCATAATAACTAACCAAATGTAATCCTTATACAACAGGATTAATAATACTAAACATTATTATTTATTTAATTTACTTATTCCATTTATTTAATTTAATTGCTAACATTATTTCATTAAATGTACTTTTCATTTTTAACTTAATAAATCATCTTAACAAAAAAAAAAAAAAAAAAAAAAACAAATTTTAAATATAATTACCTTAATTATATAAGCTACTTAAGGGATATCTACTTATTGACTCTATTTCATTTCCTTTATTTAGTTACATCTAATCTGACTGGAAATAGATTGAACTGATTTAATCTAATCTAATTTAATTAACTAGATTAATTCAAATTAATTTACCCTATAATTTAGTTATTTAATTTATGCCATTAATTGATTTTTATAAGCTAAAAAAAAAGAAAGAAAAAAAAAGACAACAACATAGACAGACATGACAAACAGACTCCTTAAACAGAAGGAAAAAACATTACCAGGAAATAAAGACGCCTTACTCCAAGAGTCCAAGAGAACAGAAGAAGATAATAAAGAATACTCAATACAGAAGAAAACTGAAACAGCCATGAACAGAAAAGAGGGACTGAAAATAAACAGAGGAAAGTTTAAAAATAACTTTCAAATCGTCATCAGGGAAGAGATGAAATCATCAAATATGCCAAACAAATTTCAATTTCCCAATAAAGAAAAGATATAACTATTCAATCAAATTTGCCAGACAAGCACCAAAAAGGAAAGGGGCAGTCCAGGAAGCTTTACCTGCTGCCTCATAACTCTCAAATTTGCCGACAAGATCAAAGCAAGGGGCAGTCCAGGAAGCTCTACCTGCTGCCCCACAACCCCCCAATTTCAGTCCAGGAAGCTCTACCTGCTGCCCCACAACTCTCAAATTTGCCGACAAGCATCAAAGCAAGGGGCAGTCCAGGAAGCTCTGCCTCCTGTCCCACAAACCCCCTCCCCTCACACACACAAGCACCTACGCTGGGAACATCAAACAGGTGCTAGGAAAATATACTAGCAATACCTGGGTGGACTCCTGAACTTGGCAAGCCAGTGCTGAGCTAAGATTTTCTACCATGACCCCGGCATATGGGTGTGGATCGAAGTATGGTAAGGGACACTCCAGGACACACCCCACCTGCTGTCCCAGAATTCCGGACAAGCATTAAAACCCTCTCCAGGACAGAGGGGGAATAACCAAGGTCTTCATTTCACATTAGAAGATCAAAAACAACCTATCATGATCCTTTGGCCGTGCGCTCAAAACAATGCAACTATAATTACTAAGCGGTGCTAATGTTACATAGGATAGCGTACATCCAGCTGATTGGCACCTTTTAGATTTACAAAAGTACGCTCAGTACACAACATTCCAACATAATATTTATTCAAAATTTATAACTCCTAACTATTAGATCAATTGCATAGGTGGCTCACACACTTCTGGTATAGGGATATCCATAGTAACAACTGGATACAATTTGATAAAACTGATTTAGGGGTATCAAGGCTTTTTGGGGAGACTTGGGGCCTTCGGAGAGGACCATCAACATCAAGGGAGCAAGCTGAGACATGGACCGGAGCTGACTCTGGGGGTCTTCGCCGAGGAGCTGTTGGGTGCTCTCTTTCTGGTGGCTGTCTTTTTCGGTTTGGTCCGTGCGGGACTTGAATCGCCGCCCTTTGGGGATGGGGGGGGCTTGGGGTTTGGTTGTTGCCTGCCTTGGGGTTTGCGCTTGGGTTCTGCGGGGTGGTCTGCCTCGGTTTGTTGTGGTTGGGGTCTAGTGTGTGGGAGGGGAGGGGGGTTGCTTCTTGGGTGGTAGCGGTGGGGCGGGGCTGGGGCCTGGGCGGGGGATTTGGTTGCTAGGTCTGTCATTTGGGAGTGATGGAGTGCGTCTGGCCGGGTACTTAAGGTCAAAAGGCCCAGACCGGGGCCAAGTGCCCTCTTAAAGGGACAGCGGTCCAGCCCAGGATCGAAAGCAGTCGCAGAAGCCACCGAGCAATACGCGACTATAATCCGTTCAGTCAATCAGTCAGTTACATAGATTGAAGGAAGAAGGTTAAGAAGGCTGAAGAGGTAAGACGTATTCTCCGTTGCTCCCACACACACGTGGCATGCCGCATGGCAGATCCAAAAAGATAGGAAGGGGACTTCAGGGAAGATCAACGAGTGAATAACAACGATAAATTGGATACATTCACTGGATTTATAATAAGTGATTGCTATAATTTAGATTCATGGAATAATTTAGATTCAAGGAACAAGGGAATAAGGACAATGGACACAAAAAAAAACGGACTATACATTGTACACATTGAACAAGGTAAAGGAAATTTTTTAACATATAAATCTTTGAATATTTAATTATTTATCCATTTAAACACCTAGTTCTTAATGTTATAACCCTAGTTAATATGATATTAAATTTAGTAAGTATTCACACTGTCGTCTGCTACCGAAGGTAGTGTGTGTGTGATTTAGATTTTTAACGTAGCTTTAACAATTTTTCAGTCATATCGCTACGATGTCTGCAGTGCGACAGTTTATAGTGATGTCTAGCACTGGGGCATTATGCCGCAGACATGTGGCATGATGTCCCACACAGTCACATTATCCTGACACCAGGCCGACCAATCCTAACACTAACCTCTTAATGCTGAGCAACAAGCGAGGTAGCTGTTAGTACCATTTTTGTAAGTCTTTGGTATGACTCGGCCGGGGTTAGAACCCGCGACCTCCCGCATCCGAGGCGGACGCTCTAACCACTAGGCCACCGGAGCGGTCGCTACCGAAGGTAGAGTTATGGACATATCTGCCGATTTAGTCGACCGCTATTAAATAGAGTTACTAACTGCGGGAAATATAAATTGCTGATTTTGTTTGGTGTAAGTGTACTAATATCTATGGTTTCAAGAGGATTGGAAGTTCTAAGTTAATCATGCCAAATAATCATAACAATAATAATAATACCAAATTATGAATAAAAGATGACACTTTTTAAGGATTGAACTAGTACAATATGTTAAGATGATGGTATGAAATATGTTTAGGATGATAAATTAAATTTGGGATCTGCCAGTATCTTTATTTCTAGTAAATTTCTAGGCGCGCGTTCCTTGTTGACACTGTCGTCTGCTTAATCATAACAATAACAATAATATTTGCACCTAAGCTATAATGAAACACGCTAGCTTTAAAGGCTTAAATTAATATATAATGTTAAGATGATTGCAAGAAAGATGTTTAGGATGATAAATTAAAATTGGGATCTGTCAATATCTTTATTTTTGGTAAATTTCCAGACGCGCGTTCCTTGTGGACACTGTCGTCTGCTCAATTATAACAGTAACAATAATAATTACACTCAAGTAATACATATATACGCTAGTTTCAAGGAATTAAATTAATATACAATGTTCAGACGATTGTAAGAAATATGTTCCACATGAATACTAAATTAGGGGATAGTTAATCACTTTATTTTAAGAATAAATTGATTCCTGTTATCTCCTCGTGTCAAAAATTCATAAGTGGTGCCGCGTCGCTTATAGAAGCGTGTTACAGTTCAGAGACACTTGATTAGTATGGAAAGTTTTGTGTAGACGAGGATGATTGGTTGAAATTTAGGCGTGTTTCCCCTGTAGCTACAATCCAACACAACGGATTGAAATGAAAGGATTGAAATATAAACAAAATGACAACCAATCAAAATGAACCTGATTACATAGCAATCTAGCCTACGTCAAGCTTATAACATTAAAAGTTCACACTCCACTATACATAAGAATTAAATTAATATACAGTGTTAAGTTAATAGTAAGAAACATGCTTAGGATGATGAATTAAATTTGGGATCTGCCATTATCTTTATTTTTTATAAATTTCTAGGCGCGACTTCCTTCTTGACACTGTTGTCTGCTAAATCATAACAATAACAATCACACCCAACTTCTAAATAAATACGCTAGTTCCAAGTATTAAAATTATTATATAATGATGAGATGATTGTAAGAAATACCTTCTACATGATTAATAAACTTGGGGACTGTTACACACTTTATTTAAGAACAAATTTATTACTGTTATCTCCTCGAGTTAATAATCCATAAGTGGTGCCGCGTCGCTTATAGAAGCGTGTTACAGTTCAGGGACACTTGATTAGTATGGAAAGTTTTGTGAGGACGATGACGATTGGTTGAAGTTTAGGCACGCTTCTCCTGTAGTTACAATCCAACACAACGGATTGAGGCTAAAGGATTGAAACATAAACAAAATGATAACCAATCAAAATGAACCTGCACACATAGCAATTTTGCCCACGCCAAGTTTATACCATTTAAAGTCACACTCCACTATACATAATGATAGAAATTTCATTACATTAATTTAAAAGAATTATATTATCAGCATAATAACTAACCAAATGTAATCCTTATACAACAGGATTAAAAATACTAAACATTATTATTTATTTAATTTACTCATTCCATAATTTAATTTAATTACTAACGTTATTTCAATAAATGTACTTTTCTCATTTAACTTAATAAATCATCTTAAAAAACAAATAAAAAAAAAAAAAAAATTTAAATATAATTACCTTAATTATTAAGCTACTTAAGGTATATCTACTTATTGACTCTATTTCATTTCCTTTATTTAGTTTCATCTAATCTGATTGGGAATAGATTAAACTAATTTCATCTAATTTAACTTAAGTGACTTAATTTAATCTAAATTAATTAACTAGATGAATTCAAATTAATTTAACCTATAATTTATTTATTTAATTTATTACATTAATTGTTTTTAATAAGTTTTTTTTTCAGTAAGTTTTTTTCAAACTTAAAAAAAAAAAAAAAAAAAAAAAAAAAAAACTACAGACAACAACATAAACAGACATGACAAACAGACTCCTTAAACAGAAGGGAAAAACATTACCAGGAAATAAAGACGCCTTACTCTAGGAGGAAGAGAACAGAAGAAGATAATAAAGAAGACTCATTTCAGAAGAAATCTGGAACAGCCATAAACAGAAAGAGGGACTGAAGATAA
>JAECUM010045405.1:0-22681 GCA_016617855.1 Megalonaias nervosa
AAAAAAAAAAAAAAAAAAAAAAAAAAAAGAAAAACAAAAATGCGCCCATCATTATTAAGTATTTTGATTTTGTGTAAAAATAAATTTCTTCCAATATTTGTGGTATTTTACCAACAAAATTTCGTATTAATCATGAGACCAGGTAAAAAAACATGATGAAACACTTTATCTGAATCTATACTTTGAAACTTTCGATTCCATTTATGTGTTCCTTCAGCAATAATATCAAAATTGCAATTCCTCACACTTCTTCAATATATACATTACATAAACACTGCACCTTGTTACAAATTGCTTTTTATATATATGTACTTGAGTTGTAACTTTTAATATCCAGTCTGATATTTCCAAATTTGAGGAATTTTCTTTATTTTTGATAAGCAAACTATGGATGTTTCTTGCAATCCGTGCATAGTTTTAATTCATCCAAAAATTCAAAGAATAATACTCAATTGTTGGTAAGCTTTCTCTTACTATGTTGGGTATTGATCGTATCGTCAGCGAAGAAATGTTGAGAATCTCTACCTAAACGGTTAGTTGCAATGAAGATTATGAGGTTAGATTAATATCACTAATTGATGGTATAAATCTGGTGTTTCAATATTTTCCTTAATTTAATTGTGGAGTTTCTATTTAGTCATAATATGTTCTTGAATGAAATAAGACTGGTACACATAAAACCTTCAAAAATATATTCAGATAACGGTCGATATACTGACGACCCAACCAATTGATACAACTGAGTTCTGACTATAGCGTCAAACAAATGATTAATAATGTATGAGTTTTATGAAAACAGAGATGAAAGCATTAGGGTGCACCCTCCTCTGCTATGTTACCATTTCAGTCAGCAAATCAAGCTGGTTTGAAGTTATCAGATATTTTATCATTACCCTACCCCATAAAATTTCATCGACCTTGGTCAGTTGAGGTGTCCCGATTTAGACATAGGTCAAAAGTCGTTGAGGAGTGCTATCTTTAACCACCAAAATAATACCAAAATCTTGCATAACACGTCATTGCACGTGCCACCAATCCCACGACCACCATACGTGATTACAACGGCTTGAACCCTATATATAATGTGCCTTTTCTAAATCCCTACATATTCTCCTTAGGATCTTCAGAAGTGCTTAACTATGCAGGTCGTGTGTGTTTGTCTTTGCCTTTTAACTGTTACCTTCGGGCAACAGCACAACTTGGCAGAGCTGGCTCAGGGTCTCGGCGCGACCACCTTTGTTGAATTGGCGACAGAGGCAGGGATGGCTGATATTCTAACAATGGGAGGTAAAGGTTAACAAATGTACTTCTCATATAATGTTTGCAAATTTCGCGATGTAACACTAAGATCGGCGTTACTATGCCCTTCGAATCGATGAGCGGCATGTTTGATCGATATATTAGAAATTAGAAACAAGATCTGAAGATAATTTAAGAAAACTTGTGTCATATAATTTCGAGCTCTATGCCAAATAACAAAAAGATTCCGATGCACCATAGGCGACAGCTGTGGGATTGTTCCATTCATGCATATATTTAAGAGTTAAGGTAACGGAACAATTCTTGAGTCGAATAATTTTTGCGCCTTGTGCACTGCCACTCTTGTTTCATTGGCAAAAAATGCGAAATTTGTTTTTGTTTTCGCTGGCAACTGCAGGTAAACGTCGACAATATTTGATCAGATTTTCTCTCCGTGTGAATTTGCTTCATGATGCGACGGGCCAGCTTCAGCGAAACACTTTGAAACTTGTTCCTTCACAAATACTTATATTCTAAGCATGAATCACTGCAACGGCTATTTTACATTCGTGCTTGTTAGATTGCCAGGAATTCGCTAAATCTTTGCATGTTATAATTAAGTCCTATGATACTTTTAGCAACGACGCAATTTGTTTTTCAGGAAAATACTAAATGAATTTAAAGATCTCCTTGTAACTAAATATAAATGAGCTGATTTTCCCGGAACCGGAACTCTTGAATAGAGAGTAATTCGCAGATAATCAGAGTTACGGCAGAGTCTTTCCGAATCATATCAGATCCAGGTTTAGATGCTGTAGTTACTTTGCGTCTTCGCTAACCAAGGTTCCGATGTGATAACCCTATCTATGCCTTGGCGTATCGAGCAGATATTTACGTACCTCTAGTATGTGAATTTCACTGGATGCGACGGCAAGCCACCGCATCCAATCAAAATTAAGTTGTTCAAATTTTAACACTGTTCCTACATGATCGAGACAAGGGGAGCACAAAACTTGAATGGACTGATAAATAAGCACTTTTCCAGTGCCCGTCCGTGTTTACACAAATACATCTGTAATGGCTTCCCTCTGGTACATAGTCATACTTTCGATGTTAAACTTCCAAAGTATCCTTTTCAGGTCAATTGCCCCCACCATTTTCAGCCAATGTACAATGCCTCACTTAGTTGGTTAGTTGGCATTTCATATTAAGGGAGCCAACTCATGAAATCCAATAGATAACGCAAGGAAGAAGCATCGATATATCTGTTCGATCCGCCAAGGAGTAGATAGGGTTATCATATCGGAACCTTGGGCTGCGAAGATATTTTCTTTGAAGCACTGCAGCATAATTGGTGAGTACAAAAACTAGCATGGAGAAATTTGTAAATGCAGCATATTCTAGATTGCCACTAATCATTTATGTAGCTACAACTATGCCAAGTGATGTATTTACAGCAAAAATATTACAATACTCATACAATGTGAACTTTTTGTCATATAGGTCCGTTCACAATATTTTGCCCCACCAATGAGGCTTTTGAAAATCTTCCTGGAGATGTCATGGAAAGAATGAAGACAGACAAACAAATGTTGATGGATATTATGAAGTACCATCTAACCAGCGGCATGATGATGTCGTCTCACTTTACAAACGAGATGATGACTGACAGTATGATGATGATGGACGGCATGCCTGTTGGCATCCGTATCAATATGTACATGGATGGAATGGTAAGGAATTTTCCTTATATTTCAATGGGTCATTTGTTTGCATTTCTTCACGGAATAGTTTGTACATCCGGGAATTTTGAAGTAACTTTTTATTGGCGTATATCTTCAGAATTATTGACCATGAACTTTAAAAGCGTACAATTAGCTGTCTCGGTGATTTTATATTGCTGCAAAACGCCTTATCAAAGCAAATGCAGCATTAATATGCAATTTTTTGTGTTAGTTCTTTGCGTAAAGCGGTTACCTACAAAGCAAATATAAGACAGTTGTGCATGGCGCCAAGAAGGCCCGACCTATTTCATTCTAATGAAGTTATGCTAGTTTCATCATCTAGCCTTGTAGCAGTCATTGAGTTAAGTTTAAGGGAATGAAAAAGGAATGATAACAATTTCATAATGTAAAGTACTGGACTATTGAATTAAGTTTAAGGGAATGAAATGGAATGATAACAATTTCATAATGTAAAGTACTGGACTACGTTTTTCAACGTGTGTTTGCGCTTTAAACGTAACACATACATATGAATGCATAACTGTACAAAATAATAAAATTATTCCTTTCACTATTGTAAATTATAAAAGGAATGATGGACAATGTCGTTGTCTCAAAGAGTCCGTGAAGGCACTCATGTGTAAAGGTGACGGTAAAGAATGGTTACCACGTACCAAAATGTGTTCTTTAGTCTAATTCAAAAGTGTAAAGTTTAAGCTTATCTCCAGTGAGTGGTATCGTTTTTTCTTAAAAACATCATCTATTCTTGTATTTATCTCACCTTCAGAAGAATTGTAGCAAAGCAAAACAAAATCAAACAAATAAACCAAACAAGAATAAGAACAAAGCAAAAAAAGTAAAAGCAAAACAAAACAAATGAAATTTGTAATTCTTGAATCAGCAAATCTAGCGTTGTAAGTATAATTTTGCAAGTTTATTTCGTTAAAATGAAACGTGAGGATGGCCTAAATCACTTCTGAAAACGAACGTAGCATAGGAACCATTCAGTCCGTGCGTTAACGTTGTTTACCAACATTACCTGCAGATCAGTTTACATAATCTCTTCTCCCAGACCACTCGAATTCCTTCGGTAAGACTTTTGAGGAGTAGATGAGGCTAAATGGCATTATAATTTAAATGCTTGGAATTTATTTCTGTATACTTCATGTTTGCTAAGACGTCACGAAATAAACATGTCAACGGTCCTAACTCGTTAAACTACTTGCACAATTCCCTCAGAAGTAAACATTCCTGAAAGCTGAGACCATATATTATCAAGCATTTCTAGCTATGATGCATTTTTTTTTAGAAGAATCCCTTTTCAGAGTGGTTAATAGATTAGTTTTGCTTATACTTTATTTTCAACCTAAAATAAACAATACTTACCTACACGTATCTGATGGTTTCATATATATATATATATATATATATATATATATATATATATATATATATATATATATATATATACCTCTCTATATATATATATATATATATAGCAAAATGTCTGACCCAGAACTGGGCACTTAAACTCAAAATATAATCTAATCGAACCCTTCACTATTCACCCCGAATTATGAAATTACCAGGAAGGAAAAGTAGTCTTAATTGGAGTTTGACTGGCTGTCTGGCATAGAGTACGGATACAGTGATTAACAGATGAATCTTTAACCCTCTTTACACGTGCTTGATCACCTATCAATGTTGATAGAATGGCTGCGGGCGGGTGACAAATGAGCCTAAACGGCTGGCACAATCAGGTCACCAGTAGGAATTAGTTGCAACAGGGTGTTGCACACGGTAAGTGAATAATCTACACGTATCTGTGTAACAAAACACATATGATCAACACACATATGGTACCTACCTTATCGTAACCTATCGGCAGGCAGAAACTCGTATTTCAAAGTTATCTTGGACTTTAAACAGCCATCATGCCATTTATTGCAGCTTATGACAGCTGATGGAAGTCATATAATGAAAGCAGATCAGATGGCCAGTAATGGTATCATCCACATGGTGGACCGAGTTCTTTTCCCCATGCCAATGAAAAGCATTCCAGAGGAATTCATGGAACCTGAATTCAGCTATTTAATGACAGCAATCAAAACAGCAGGCTTTGCGTCATCCCTAACAGGTAAAATAATAAAAAAGATCAATCATTTAATCATAATATTGATCAATCATCATATTTTATCTAACATTAAATCAGACAAGGTCGATTATTTAATCAATTAATCAGTCATTGGTCGAAATTCTTAAACATCGATCAATCAGTTAATGTATTGTTCAATAGTCGTTCAATGAATTAACCAGTTCTCTATCATTTTAAGAACAAAATATGGCAAGTCTGATAGAAGGGAGCATGGGAAACCTACATTCGCATTTCAGTAGAGTATGTTATATAAAGGTGCCCGATATACAGGAGTAAATCTTACTGCAATCCATTAAAATGCCTTCCACATCAGTTCTAACATATTTTCTATTTATAATTAGAGAAATTTAAAATCTAGTGACTGTTAACGGAAAGATGTTAAAATTTTAACTGTAAGAAATATAACTAGCTGTTTACTCAGATTTAATTTTAAAACCTCAAAGTGCATGATTTAGGTTGACTTGCATGAAAACTTGGCAAAGCAATTTTGGGAAGAAATGATATGCCATGGAGATACTTTGTCGAAGAGTTAGATACAGCCGATAGTTCATCATAAATGCAAGAGATATTACACGTACCACCCATGGAATAACGGCCATTTAGCTAGCAAGAAAAGCTGTAATTTATACGTAATTTACTGATCGCATTAACTTATATTTTATTGTTGTTTATTTTTTTTGGGGGGGGGGGCCTTACAGCAATAAAACAATTCAGTTTTTAGATAGACTTCATCAAAATTAGCAATGAAAGAACTGAAAGATATCTTTTTAGGATGGACATTCTCAGAAAGTCTGTGTTGTAATTGTTTTAGATAGATCTTGCCCCATATTTTAATCCTCACTGCCTCAATTGTATATTGTGACACCTTGAAACTTTTTTTATTATGTATTGCTGAATGTCTATTCCTATCTTACGTAATCATGCTTTATAACTTTTAATGGGACCTTTCAAACGTTAAAAAACATCGCTGATAGCTAGAGAAGAAGAGCAGAGATTAATCCATCTTTGAAGCGAACTATTAATCTAACGTGATTATAAAACCAATTTAGTTATGACTTGTATTACATTTCATTGCCTTGTGGTAAATTCAATCGAAAGTTTTTATTAAATTTAGGTGGACCATTCACCATCTTTGCTCCAACAAACGAAGCTTTCATGAAACTTCCTCCAGGTGAAGTTCAAAAACTCATGGCAAATAAGACCGCTTTAACAGGTAGTGTATGAATAATAACTATGTAAGTCTATATAAGAATTCTACGGCACCAACATTCTTCTTATGCATATAAAATTCGTCCTCCACCTCTCTTTGATTTAATAAAATAATCCGGTATCTAAAACAAATTTTGATTCTATATTTTATTGATTTTACCCTATTAATCTTTTAGGTTTATTTTAAATAAAATTACAAAACGTTTTTCTTTTTGCCTTTTATTTTTCGAGAAAATAAAATCTTTACAAATGTATGCAGTGTTTCACAATTCTTCACATAATAATATTTACTTTCATTGAAAGTGTCTTGTACCGGAAGATTTAAGAAGTTTTTACATTGATGCTTTTCCATCCTTTCAAACATCTCTAATTTTTTTCTTGAAGACTACCAGTACATAGCAACATTATTTATAAGAGTCTATAATCAGAAACCTTTTCGCATGTCATCATTATCTGCCATATTTTCAAATTTTTTATTTTCTTCGGCGTTATAAAACCAACAGTTGTGCTGAGGTGCCGTTAAACCCTACTACTATATTACTACTGGCAATAATACTACCACCAATACTACGACTGCTACTGCTACTACAACACTATTATTTATCTTATGTCAGAAAGTATACTTGCGATGGAGATGTACAGAATTTGTTAAATTATTATTCCTTTGTAACAGTAATTTTATGGAACAAAATATAACCCTTGGAAAGAAATGCTCTTCCTGATGAAAACGGATGAATATAAACTATAAGTGAAGGAAAGGATGGTCTTAAATGCTATTTATTCCTCATGTTGTTCTTGGTTTAGATGTTCTCACTTATCACGTTGTCGAAGGAACCTTCTGGAGCGCATCCTTCCACAATGGAATGTCGCTTCCTACCGTTGAGGGAGAGAATCTGATGATCATGACCGATGGAAGTAAGAACTCTTTGTGATTGCGCTTTAGTAACAGAAAAGCGACACATACATACATACATACATACATACATACATACATACATACGTGATGAAAATTATAAAGTGATAGTTAAAAGTCTATTATTACCCTCTAAATTGTGAAGAATACCAAGCCACCTTGAAAAGAGTTGATATGGATTCCACTAGAGACCTTAAGTCTAGACTGAATCTTTGATTTAGAATTCAGCACTTAGAGGTGGTAAAAATTTGTTCAATTTAATTTTGACCAACATAATGTCTTACGGAACGACTTAAGGCATTACAAATATTTGTTTTGTTCAGGTCAGGTACATTCATTTCATCTGGTTCCAGTTTTGCCAACATGAAACTAATTATGGACTTAAGACATTCAGTTGGTCAATTTTAGGTCATAATTATATTTCAACCAATCAAACAAAAGACTGTACAATTAAGTTTAAATTGACTTCACTTTCAGTGGTGTAAACCACGCCTTTCTTGCATTAATTCAATAAATCTCTCTTTTAGATTTAAACACAAGTTTAAACGATTTGATTTAACAAATTTTAAGTCCCAGTTATATTTGATCATTATCTCTTAAATATTAATCTGCAAACAGAACCAAGTCTTTATTTAATCCTGAGCTTCGAACCAAACAATTTGAGTTGGCAAAGTTTAAGTCTGAATTATATTAGATCATTATGTATCCAATGTAGGCTTAAGTATGTAAACATGTTTGTAATATTAGGCCTTTGGCATCTATCCTGACCAAATGTTTAATAAATATCTAACTCACGAAATGTTTTGTATTTTATAGTGAAAGTTATGGTAAACAATGCCGAGGTCATGACTGCTGACGTTGCCTGTACCAATGGTGTAATCCACGTTATCAGTAACGTGTTAATGCCGCACACGATGTACCTTACACCATACAAAAAATAGTTTTATACCTTCTCTTTCATTTATTTTTATTTTTGTAAATGAAATTTTCATGTAATAAATTTCAAATGAAACAGTTATTTCTTCTTTATTATTAACTTTCAAGTACCGGTGAAAAAAACAAGACAGATGACGTTAGTAATTTCTCAAATGATATGAGACGATGAAAAGAAACGAAATGATGAATGATGTTCTCTCTCTCTCTCTCACTTTGTCTTTCTGTCTGTCTGTCTGTCTCTCTGGCAGACGTATTGTTGCTCCATAACAAAATCGTGCATCGTTTTACACCTAGAGTAAACTACTGGTGGATATGTAGTGCACTAAACATTACAATATCGTAGCTATATAGCACACAGTGCATGATAGTGAACATGGCGGTGCACTACAATGAGGAGGGTAGTACACCGCGGTGAATAAAAGTGTGCTTTATAGTGAACAAGGCGGTGCACTACAATGAACATTGTTGTGCACTATGGTGAGCAATGTATTACCCTAATGTTACAAATGTAGTGTGCTACAGTGAAAACTATTGTGTAACTATACTGAAGAAAGCGGTGCACTGCAGTGAATAATATGATCGCTATAGGCGAAAAGGCTGTGCACATTTGAAAACAGGGTATGACGCTAAACAGAATAACAGAATTTTCATTAATAGGACTTCACTATAATCTGTAATGAATGAAATACCATCACTATCACCGTGTTTTATAGCCCTAGCCATACATTTATACATACAAACATACATTTTGTCTATGGTGGTTCTTTAACATTTGGAGTCACCCAGGGCTGGCCTTAGGCCGATTGGACCGATTTGGCCCAATCGGACCTTACGCTCAAAGGGGCCCCGCGCGTTAGCAATTTTTAAAACTATATCTATAGAGGGAAAGTAATTAAAGCGATGGAAGAAAATTGTAAGTTCAGTATCATATAAAACATGTTTAAAAGTTTATTTCCAAATACCCTGCTCACAGGGGGCCATGCGCGTAAATCCAGGGGCTCCTTCAAAAAGATCCAAATCGGGCCCTGTTCCTGGAGTGACCAATAGTATGTCTTCCAGTTTTTTGAGTGGCATAATATATTCAGCTTATTCCAAACAGTTAGAAAGAATCATCGAACCTTTTCCGTTTCATCAGTATATATTCTAATCATCTTCAAAATATGTCAACCGTCAACCTTGTACGGTTCCTCTTTGTAAACTATTTCCTCGGTAATTTCCCTCCTTCGCTCTATCCCATTAATAGACAACCGGGTCACCTAATATCACCACTCTGAATTTTAAGATACCCTTCTTTAAATTACATAGATAAACATTTACATAGATAGAATTTTATTTCGAAAGCCTAGCCTTCTGGGCAACTTCTTATTAAGGCATTTCATTAGTATTAGTTGCCAGGTTGACAAAACCATTAATCCAGACTTAAGATCTGTTGTTTGGATTATTCACTTCTATAGGAGTCAGATCTATTAACATGTGATATGAACTATTATTTCCATCTATCCATACAGACAATGCATCAGTCAGTTGGCATCGTTTTTGTACGCTATTTGCACATTCTTTTGTTTAGTATTCTATTAACCCTTTCTGTTATAAGTTGTCTACGAAAGTGAACGAATTTTCTATATTGGTTACCTCAAATATTTCATTAACCTTGCGTTTGCAAAATTGTCTCCTTCTCCACCATCCCCCCCCCCCATTTTAACTTCTGACTGAGGCATTATTCAATGCATTAATGATTAATATTATCATTACAAGAAATAAAAAGGCAATATCTCAGCATCATCACATTCGTTTCCTCTTTAATCTGAGTGACCATAAATCTGGAAAACAATCGAATGTTAGAAGTGAAATTTATATATATATATATATATATATATATATATATATATATATATATATATATATATATATATATATATATATATATATATATATATATATATAAGGGATAGATGGAGAGAGACTGAAGTAGAGGAAGGATAAATAATTACTATCGAACATATCTACGATATATCGGTTATTGATTTTTCACAGTTCTTCACAAAAAACAGGTAGAAAACAGTATACCATAAGGTCTTTCTATACCGAAAATGAAAGACACGTGCAGTATTCAGGAAGAGTGCGGATCGTAGATAAGTATTTATACACCGCGAAATGCTTGAGTACACAGAAATTGAGTTTTAAGGGAATATAATTTAAACGGCATCCTTGCAAGGTGTTGACCATTAAGCTAATTTCTCTTAAATAATGTAAGAAAATATCAGGATCTATCTTTAAAGAATATACAAATTAAGAACGTAATTAATTGTAATTTCAAGAGTGTCTAGTAAGAAATGTCTATGGACTTATTAGTTTAGTTGCACAATCTTTTCCATCCTTTTCTTCGTCTATTTTTATTAGTATAATTCCTCCAATAATCACTTTTAAACGCCAAGATGATGGTCTATTTGAAAGGAAAAACATATCTCTATGATCTGATTTGAATATTTCCGTTTCGTACTTTCTTTGCTCCGTGGTCCACCACAACAGAATTTAAAGTCCTTTATTATGCCGTTTAGAAACACAAACACATCAGGGTCATAAGTTAAGAAAGGTCGAGATGATGGTGATGGTGATGATGATGACGACAACGACAATGACGATATATCAAGGGTTGTATTGGTCAAGTTACCATGTCTAGGTGAATTATGTTTCGCACACACACACACACACACACACACACACACACACACACACACACACACACACATATATATATATACTACATATATATATATATATATATATATATATATATATATATATATACATATATATATATATATATATATATATATATATATCTGTCTGTCTGTGTGTTATACAATAGGAACCCTCCAAATAGCATTGCTTTTAAAGTGTTGATATAAAGCAATTTGATATACCAGTACTGTTGGTATATCAAATTGTGATCCCCCATAGCGCATTAATACGCATATATAACATATTGTTTCAGCACTTGGTTACGTTTCATGAGTATGCTACTGCTTCTGTATTCTCTATATATGAGATGAATTGGCACTGGTTAATCATTTGCGATGTAGTAAAATAATTGTAAAAATATTTATAATCCCGTCTGCTAATTGAATGAAGCATGGTACACAATTGTATCGAAACCCTCTCTGCTCCCTTTGATCTCTCTCTCTCTCTCTCTCTCTCTCTCTCTCTCTCATGTATACTGGAAAGAATACGGGGAAGTCTGAGGAGTGAGAGAAAAAGAAAATTGCGCTTGCACCAAGTTACCTACAAGAACCTGCGACTTCGAACCGGTTAGGTGTACAGGAGCCATGGGATTTAAATATAGCGTTCACATTACCAATGAAACAAAGTTGCAATACCTTATGAAGATTGTACGGTACATTTATTTATATGGGAGAAGACATACTGTAATCTATCTAATGTGGGTTTTTTTTTCTTTCACTTTTTATTTCTTCCTATTGTATAAAACCTATTAATAAGGGTCTAACAACGGATTACTTACTACTAAAATGTCCGAGGAATGCCCAACCGCCTCCACATCCCCGGCCTTTCTCTTCTCAGTGTGTTGGTTTGTATGGTAGCAGACTAATCGACAAATTAAGAAACAATAGGGATGGGCAGTGAATATTAGCCTGTATGTGAATAGCTGTGCGTTCAGTGTTCAAGTAGTTAATTATGCTGTGTTTTTAGCTCTCTAATTTCTACATTTAAACCAACTTTTATGATTAAATCAATAGCATGACATATTTTTATTTAATCGATATGAATGAAAACAGAAGTTCAAAAAAGTGAAAAGAAGCAACTTATCAATTTGTCAACTAGATTGTAATTACTCGCAAAAGGCAAAGAATTTCGTTTTGCAGCGGACGCACTGGACATGGCGGTGCAGATTTCATTCATTCCGTTAATACACAGTTGCCTGTAATCAGTTTTAGCTGCGTTGAAAATACAAATGTATATGTATTTGTATGTGGTATAAATACAATATATGTATAGTATATACGCTGTATCTTTGATATACCACTAGCTGTATAAATTTTTCATTAAAAGGAAACTCGGCAAGCCTCGTTTCCTTCCAATTACAAGATTTATATACATCTTATGGTATATCAATGATACAGCGTACGTACTATATATATATATATATATATATATATATATATATATATATATATATATATATATATATATATATATATATATATATATATATATATATATATATATATATATATAATTTTGTAACTCTAAAGCAGAGCTCTTTAAGAATCTCAATACCAACATCTGATGTAGATTTATATTAGGTACAAAGCAATGTCGTGGACCGTTCGCGAAGCTGGCGATTCGCAAGGCAATTGATTGGCCCAACGTTTATCACGCCAGGGTCACAGGGTCAAATGCAGTTAACTTGCAATACCTGGTGACGTGGACATCTAAGGCTACGAGCACACGGAATAGCGATAGCATAATGCAAAAGAAACTGTTTAGCGAACTAATTTAGAGATATGTTTGTTGAATAACTTCAGACTGTTAAATGTCTCAGTTTTATAACCACCACACAAATTGTACACTTGATTTACCAGCCTATATCTGGAAGTTAATAGATCTTGTACAAAGCGTTCATCAGAGGGTATTAGTAGACTTTGTGAGGAAATTTTCTTCAAAAATATAATTTCCACTAAAATCTTGAAGGGTTATATAACATCTCTACAGTATTTTATTCTAAATTAGT
The DNA here is from genome assembly GCA_016617855.1 of Megalonaias nervosa. Taxonomy (NCBI): domain Eukaryota; kingdom Metazoa; phylum Mollusca; class Bivalvia; order Unionida; family Unionidae; genus Megalonaias; species Megalonaias nervosa. The sequence goes on from JAECUM010045405.1 coordinate 12,927, forward strand.
ACCCTTAACATGTCTTGTAGAAGTCGTGGATGATAACCTCTAGATTCTTTTATCTGTGAATTTTTGTCAAATAATTTAATTGTCATTCAAAAAAAGGAGTTAGAAAATTCCTGCACGCTGGTCTCAGGTGTACAGTTCTTGTTGGTGGACAAGGCGGTGTACTCCGGTGCAGTGCAGAATAACGAACAAGGCGAATACATTAAAGTTATGCACTGTAATGAACAAGTCAATGTCTTATAGTGGCCAGTGTAGTGCACTGTAGTAAATTAGACGGTACAATAAAGTGAAAATGAAGTACATTATAGATAAGAAAGAGGAGCACTACATTGTACAATGTAGTGCGCTATAGGAAATAAAACAATACACTTCTGAGAACATTGTTTCACCCTCAACTGAGTAACGTAGTTTTACTAGAAAAAGCAAGGTACTGCCCTTTAATATGTAATAACCGAACTATCTCAATATTGCCGCGTTTTATAAATATATTGTTGTCAACAAATATTAAATACAATAATCCGGCTACGTGTATCATTTTGTATAGTAGATAAGTAACGATTACGCTGATGACGATAACGACAAATTCTTATATTGTTAATTTCTTGTAACTTAAATTATTATTATATATTAAGTAGGAATTAAGTAGACGGAGGTGTTTTTAAGACAAAATTGCTAAATGATATCCCATTTTAAAATTCCTTTGAACAATAAATAATGAGAAGATACTTTGGTTTGCATGAATTAAGGAAATCTCGGCTCACGTTTTCAAAGACGAAACTAGAACAAAATGTTCAACAAACAATTATTCTTTTGAAATACATGCGATCAGAAAGCAATCACAGTTATTTTCAAAGATGCATCTGTTGCATACATGTGCACTGAATATATGAAGGTTGTTATGAAGGTAATCAGGTATGCACATTATGAAGAATAACAAATCTTCTCTTGTAATTTCCTTCATGTGAATATATTTTTGTCCATCATCCTTTAAAGTGTGAAATGGGAGGTGAGAGAAAAGAAAGAAACATTTTGTTGTTGTGCAACAGTTTTAAAAGATCTTTTAATTGAACAAGCACTCTTCGAAGACATCATAAACAGGCAACGTTTTGACCTGACAAACAGACGATTGTTTTGACTGTCAGACAAACACAATACTGGAGTCTGTCGGTCATTAAGTTTTAGATATATAAAAAATATTTATTCGGGTAAATGAAGGTTTGTTTCACATTTATTCACATAAGGCGATTAGACCATAAATGAAGAACACGCGCACAACGCAAGGGATATCAGTCGTAAAACTACTGCTATGCTCTAGATTTCATGAATACGAACAATCATTTAAACACTCCGACCTGTTTGCACCGAAGCTTTCAGTGAATTTCTCTTTTTTCTTCTTTGTTTACACGGGCAGAACTAAACGTAAACCCAGGAGAGTATACGAAGTCTCGATACACAGTGGTATCTACGGACGCTTAATTATGGAGAAAATTGACTTTTAGCAGGAATTTAATTAAAGCATCGTGCTTTTCAAGTATCGATTATTCAACTTTTCTAACTGACCTAATATCAGAAAATTATGGGGCCTTTGTTTCAAAAAGGAAAGAGTGAAAGAAGGAAATAAGTTAGTCAGTCTAGTCAATACTGTACAATAGACCAGTTTTACTTAAGTTTCACAATATATTTCCTTCCTTTATTCCTTCATTCATTTGTTTTATTCCTTCAGTTAACAGTTTCGTTTCAAAAGCAAAAAGAATCTTGTTGAAATGAAGTGTGTATATATGAATTTAATATTTCCGTTTTTCTTTATTCTTTGTTCAACACCATCGACATCAACACTCTTAATTATACCGCTTAGAACACAGTCACATACGGGTAATAAGTAAGTAAACTCGAGATGACGATGATGATGCTGATGATTCTGATGATAAAATATTACAGCTTCTTTCGGTGATCGTGGTGGAACTGCTGCTACTACTACTTCAACAAGATTCATATAACAAATATTAATTTGTCAACACATACTTATCACATTGTAGATCTTCATGCAGACAGCTTATAGAATCTCATCACTAATATGTAAGGCGCAAAAGGCGATCGCCCAGACAGCATTAAGCCCGTTCGGGCCACATGCAAGCAATATGCTTACAATACCTGGTGACCCGGACATCTGATGTCATCGAACACGTGGAACACTATTGGAATCTTGATAAGAGAATACAGAAAACATGCGTTAGAAATTCATCACTAAAACTTCCGTCGTTCAGAGATATATTCGAGAACAGCATCCACTTTTTCCTAATGCATGAATTTACTTTGAGTATTCACCTCTTTAGATGACATTACGTTCTCAGTCGCACAACGATTCGATCGTATCAAAAGATGAATTATGTATCTGAATGCATTTCGATCATATTAGCAAATCTAAAGGAATATTTTCTAATGTTAAATATAAGTTAGGAAATGCCAGATTAAACGTTCAGGCTACATTTAGTTGATTTATTGTAAATATAATGCCCTTATTTTACCTGTCAAGCTGTAAAGCGAATCATAATACAAACCGGCCTTAGACAATTATTATTCCATGTGTAACATACAAATGAAAACGTGACATCCGCCAACTTTTACAATTTTAATTTCATATCTTCATCGCATCTAAAGTATAATAATGAATACAAACTCGCGTGATTTCAAATGTGCCACATACCAAATATCTGACTTTCACTCTTTTATAACTAGAAACATTTTCTTATGAGTCTTACAAAAATGAAAACATAGCAAACATAAATACGCAAATACATGCACACATGCACATAAACACAGAAAGGAAGTTATGTGAAATTTTTGTCATCATTTTCTTTTATTAATCATGTGCGTGCATGCTGTTTAAGCTATGATTATGAAGCTAAGTTTGGTTTGATATTATGGACACTCTGGTTTCAATGTATCCTAAACTACATAATTAATCAAAGGTACATTAAACGATCTGCTTGCATGGCGATGCTTTGGAAAGCATTCAGTTGTTCGTAATAATATCGTTATTGATCAAATACCATTTGCACATTGTTTGAACGGTACAAGTGTCGACGGGTCTTGCTACGTTATGGCCCCTAGTGGCCAAGTGGTTAAAACGCTCTCCTTTGTCTGATCACTGCCATCTCACCTCTGTCCGCATGGGTTTGAGTCTCAGGCTCAGCCAATATGGGTATGTGAGAAAACTGAGAGTATCTTCCCTTGGGTCGGTGGTTCTTATCTGGATTTTCCGTTGCTCTTCCTCTCCCACTTATAGCCTACTGTTAAAACCCAAAACAACAACAACTTTCTCAATCTAACTGACACTGTTTCTCGGTTAAATTGTTTCTAAAATACATTTAGTTACAAGCATTTACGTAATTATCATTTGGGTTCAAACTGTATGATGTCTTAATAAACTCCCAATACAACCTATATGTGGTTGGCCAGTTGAAATATGCAAATGTATGTATCTGATACAAAGAGTTCATCACAGGCTGTAGTGGGGTCACTATTGAAATATTGTATTCTCACTCATCAGTGAGTTCTGTAATATCCCATTGCTAGTTTTAGATAAAATAAAAGCACTTAATGTATCTTAGAGAACCCGTGAACCTGACTTTTATCTGGAAATTTTCATGGGAAATTTCATTGTCATTAAATGTTTGGACAGTTGCATAACATTCAGGTCTCAGCAAAGCGAAATATCTTCCCAGACCAATTACAAACATTTATTGGGCTCAGATATAACTCAACCGCAAATGATAAGGAAGTATAGCGCAAAGTAACGTTATTTTCCACATCCTCTGCAAATGGATGTGTGAATGCGGGATGGTCGCTGAGAAATGGTCAAGCGGATCGATGGGTCGCGCTTATCTTCTTTTTGCCGAAGGGTCAGTACCCTTTTGTATGATCTGAGTCAAAGTATCAAGTTAAGGTCGCGGTTAAGATTTTGGTTTCTATTGTTAGTTGTACCTACTGCATGAGGTGTATCATATTGCTTTATCCATTGTCTTTCCATTTGTCCTTCAAACTTGTTACTTATTGCGTTAGTTTAAATTCGCTGTGGCGTGGCAACTGTCTTCGGTTACCATCAGATTTGTTAGCACATATTTCATGAATACTTCAGCAGATGAAAGAACATTCATTCTTGTAGATGAAAGAACATTCATACTTGTAGATGAAAGAACATTCATATTTGTAGACTAAAGAAGATTCATTCTTGTAGATGAAAGCACATTCATACTTGTAGATGAAAAAAATTCATACTTGTAGGCTAAAGATTCATTCCTGTAGATGAAAGAACATTCATACTTGTATGCTTCACCGTAAATAATAAATATCAGTAGAATAGGTCAGTTACTTCTACTACCATGAGTAGGTCGCAATTGTTGGCTCACATGCATACATACATACATACATACATACATACATACATACATACATACATACATACGTACGGTCCCTCCCCCCAAAAATGGCATCGTTTTGATATATTTATAGATGTAAAGAAAATGTAGCCACTTAAAAATAATCCCCATACAAATAAACGTTAATTAGGCAGATTACATGATATGAAATCAGATCACAATTATGTATTCAGAGTCTGTATCCACAAATGCTGTCCGTATCTATTTTGATTTTTCATTTATTTTTCTTGGTGAGCCTGTACCAGGATGTATTTAATTTAAGGGATTATGTATTCTTTAGAATATGAACATTATGATGTATTTGTCTGTGTTTAGATTAGATAAGTTTGTCCAGGAGGATACTTTTTAACTAACTCATGATTTATTCAGTTTTGATCACACTGAAAAGCACCGAACTTCAAATGAAGATAATATACGGGGTCAACAGAGTCCTGAAAAAAAAACAAAACATCCGACATTTCTTGTCCAGAGCAAAAAGGAACATTAGTTTTACTTAGGCCGACATTTTAGTACAGGAATTAATACCGAGCATAATGTTTAGATTCCAGGACAGGGAAAACGAAACCAACTGGCGTGAGGTACATATATTACATTGGATAGGACAGTCGGCTACACCAATTGGCATGAGGTACATATATTACATTGGGTAGGACAGTCGGCTACACCAATTGGCGTGAGGTACATATATTGCATTGGGTAGGACAGTCGGCTACACCAACTGGCATGAGGTACATATATTACATTGGGTAGGACAGTCGGCTACACCAGTTGGCGTGAGGTACATATATTATATTGGGTAGGACAGTCGGCTACACCAACTGGCGTGAGGTACATATATTACATTATGAAAATGGTACTAATAGCTGCCCCGTTTGGCGCTCAGCATTAAGAGGTTAGTGTTAGGACTGGTCGGCCTGGTATCAGGATAATGTGACTGGGTGGGATATCGTGCTACATGTCTGCGGCATGATGCCTCAGTGCTAGACATCACTATAAACTCCCATATTGCAGACATCGTAGCGATATGACTGAAACATTTTTAAAGTTACGTTAAAAATCCAAATCACACACACACACACACACACACACACACACACACACTTTGCAAGGTTATCGTTTAAAGCAACCTCAAGATAGGCTGGTTCTAAATTTAGAGCTACTTTCTCAACCTCATCCCAGCCAAATATAATCGACCTTTGTCAGCTGAGGGCAAAAGTGGATAACGATTGCTATCTCTGATCATAGGAATATTTACAAAATTTTGCATAACACTTCATTACACCTGCTGCGAATCACACGATCACAACAGGTGGCTACAATGGCTTAACTGTATAAATATGTCGCCTTTTCTAAATCTCTACATACTCTCCTTCGGATCTACAGGATAGCTTAGCAATGAAGATCGTATCTGTTTGTCTCTGTCTTGTAGCTGTTACCTTCGGGCAACATGACAACTTGGTCGAGCTTGCCCAGAGACTCGGCGCAACCACCTTTGTTCAACTGGTCGCAGAGGCAGGAATGGCTGATATGTTAGCAACATTAGGTATGAGTTTAAATTGTGCTTGCCATATTATATTTTCCACTTTTGTGATAGAGTACAAACAGTCTGCGTTACTTTGCTTGTTGGACCGGTTAACGGCATGACTGGTTGACTCAGAAGCACTTAGAACTACGATTTGACTATAAGTGACTACATATTGCAAAAAAATTTTGCGTTTTATGCATACGATTGGGATCAATCATTCTTGTTCAATTGGGATAGATGCTGGGTTGTTCAATACAGAAAAATATTTGAGTTTAGAGTTGACGATAAGTGTCCCATTCATTTGTGCCTTGTGCGCTACTCACGACCTTTTGGTAATGGATGTCCAGTTTGGCTTATACGCTGGAAATATTGTTAAACATCAAGAATTTTTGACCTATTATATCGTCGTATGTTTTTCGCATAATTCATGATCGAAGTAATCAGATAGAGTGGAACTCAGACTATGAATTCTCTTCCTTCACACAATTTTATTTTTCACTGGTTATAGTATGGTTGCCCCAATTTCATTAAATCTGATCTTATTATAGGCAGGTTTAATCGTATTGCTAATAGAGAAAACATTTCTGTCAAGACGATACCTAAATTCAAAATGCTGATTACCCAGAACCGGTATTTCTCAAGGTTCCGTCCGTCTATTCACTAATATTTCTTCCTTTTTTCAGAATTATATAAAGTCTTTCTCCAATAAATTTATATACAGATTCATATGTTTACTTACTCTGAAATATTGTAACATGATTATTAAGTAAGACACAATATCAGTAATTGAGTTATATTACTTAGTAATTCAGTTATATTACTTCGCTACAAAACAAAACTTGAAATGTGAGCTTTACCTCGAACACCAGCATTTTTAAATTTATACTCAAGATTATCAGGAACATATTATTTAACTACAGCCAGGCATATCAATAACTGCAGCCAGGCCCTGATTTAACTGGAGTTATGCTTATGTTTAAGCATGTAATGCAAACCCAGCAGATGGGAAAATTGCTGAATGATGTGAATTCGTGTCATACAGGTCCGATCACAGTATTTTGCCCAACCAATGAGGCTTTTGAAAATCTTCCTGGAGATGTCATGGAAAGACTGAAGACAGATAATCAAATGTTGATGAATGTCATGAAGTATCATCTGGTCAACGGCATGATGATGTCGTTTCACCTTACAAACGAGATGATGGCTGACAGTATGATGATGATGGATGGCATGCCTGTTGGCATCCGTATGAACATCTACATGGATGGAATGGTAAGGAACTTTCTTGATATTTCAGTTGGTTATGTGTCTGCATGTTTGTAACAAATAATAGACTGCTCCAGAAATATGCTACTCATGCTTGAGAAATATCTTAACCTTTAACTATAAAGCAATCCCGTGTTTCATGTGTTATTATTGCTTAGATAAATGAAAATATAAGCCGCATGAAAAACTTGAAAAGTGAGTGTGTTGTTTTGTTTTCTAATCCGAGGCAGATATAAAAATGTACGTCCCCTCCATGTCATTAAACTATGTGCCATTATGTCTGCGTAGTTTTGTGATGTTTAAAATATTTTCTTTGATAATATACCTTTGTAATATCTCAAAAGAAATAAGGCAAAAAATATATAATTTTATACGAATCGGTGTTCAAGTTGATGGCTAATTAGTCTACATGGACAAATATTAATGGCATGATAGTCATCGCACACAGACGTCATCACTAGTTTTCGTAAGTGCGCAACCGATACTAAACAGTACCATAAGTTTATGTAGAATTATTTTGTTCTTTTCCAAATTTCTTCCATGCTGATATCCTCCATCTAATCTAGTTTGGAGTGATGAAGATACCATGATTTCGCAAACCAAAAAGCAATCGGAATTACTTTCAGTCCTTTCCGGCAGTCATCGGAAAGCGGAAAAGTCTCAAGGTGATTAGACTAACCTGACACATTTCTGGACTAATTTGTCTATAGACTGATGCAAAGTTTGAGAATAAGCACGTGGTCAATAAACCAAATGAAATTAAAATCAGCTAGGGTTTTTATTTAATTCAATTCATAATAATGTTCATGTTGGATTAATAGTCTTTTCTGAGGAACTGATTGGAAGAAAAGCATACCTATATGTGTTGCAAATGTTGTAGCTACCAGTATAATGAATGAAAATGTTGTTTGCATTTTGTAGAAATCATAAAGTCATTTGAAGCTTGAAGTGGACAATAATACGATCATTTCATTTAATATAGATGCAAAGGGAGCCTAAGGAGTTTAATTTAAACACATTCTGAATTTAGTTGTTATTGAAGAAAGATGCTCATTGGTGGGTTTATTTGATCTGGAGTACTGACACAGTGATTGACAGATGAACTTTTACACATGTTTGATCACCAGCGTTGATAGAGTAAAAGGGGTATGGGTGCAAGGAGAACAATTAGCCTGCATTTTCTTGCGCAACCAGATTCTTTAATGGGTGATGGTTTGTCCAGACATAATTTTATACGAGCAGGTCAAATAAAATCCACCTTCCCAACGAGCAAAAACACACGTGTAGCAAACGGTGCTGTAAGCACACCGATTGATTCTAAATCTCATTCTCTGAAAGTTATAACTTAAAGAGCCATCATGCCATTTATTGCAGCTTATCACAGCTGATGGCAGTCCCATAATGAAAGCAGATCAGATGGCCAGTAACGGCATCATCCATATGGTGGACCGAGTTCTGTTCCCCATGCCAATGAAAAGCGTCCCGGAGGAAGTCATGGAACCGGAATTCAACTATTTCCTCACAGCAATTCAAACAATCGGCTTGACTCCAACTCTAGCAGGTATTCGAAGTCAATCAATCAATCAATCAATCACGATATTGACCTATCATCTACCAATCATCAATCAAGAATTATTAGTTATCATATTCGTATCTAGTAATCATTCAGTCAACCAATATAATATTCACATAATCCATCAATTATTCGATCGGAGCTCTCTAATGATTTCGGAAAATAAAGTAAGGTCTTAATGTAGAGGGCATGTTAAACCTACAACTATGTCTCAGAAGTACGCTGTAAAGATGTGCCCGATATATAGAAGCAAATGTTCCTTCAATCCATTAAAATATCTTCCACAACAAATTCTGACGTTTGCTCCAAGATTAATACAAAATGCGCAGAATGTTTCCTTTCTGTTTGTTCCTTTCCTGTTAAAAAGACATGTGAAATATTTATGACTATGACATTGTTGATATTATTCTCAAAGATATTATATTTGATTATGTGCTTAGTTGATTAGGAAAACAACCAAAGATCTGAAACAAAATAAAATTAATATAGATTTTTACAGTCTACAGTGCCCAGGCATATCTTTGTTCCCACTCCCAAAAATACCTCATAATTCAGAAATATTTGACGTTTAGGGTTTGGCTGCAGAAACTACCAAATAGATTCGATTAAATATCAGGATTCTCAATATTAGAACAGTACAATGGTGTTTAATGGCACTTTGAACCATGGCCCATCCCGTCGACAGAATCTACATGGCGCAGAGTCACTCTGGAAGTCAACAGGACTCATAGACATTAGGTTGAACTGCTGCCTGGCAGGAGACGGAGACATATTTTGTACAATCTCCAACAGGAACCTCTGGCTTATAACGGAGGAATTACTATATAAGTGCAAAAGGCAAAGTTCAAGCTATGATATTACACTGATTGCTTTCAACACGGAAAACAGTATTATGACTTGAAATGAAAATTCACATCTACACTTACATCACTAATCTTGTGCGACATCATTAGCA
>JAECUM010045406.1:0-10398 GCA_016617855.1 Megalonaias nervosa
CTTGTGCTGAAAAATGGCGTTAAACCCTACAAGAACTACAACAACAACAACTGTTTCTCCAAACGCTTCACGTCAGTGGATTACGAATGTAAACAACTTGGTTATAACGTCACGTACGCAATCCAACGCCATATCGTAAACGTACTCTACACATCACTTTCCCACCCATGCCAAAGATAAATCGACCTGTTTTGCTAACCTTATTTTTCCTATGTCAGTCTGGTCATCTTAGACCAGTCGTCTCAGGGATTACTTTGTCAAGGGACGCAATCATTGTTGTCTTCTGCTTGGCCTGATGAAGTTGTTTCCCGATCAAACAAACGCCGACACAATAAGTATACATGATTTATGGTACTATTATTAGAAGTTAAGTATACATGTATAATGGTACTATTATTAGACAGTAAGTATGCGTGTTTAATGGTACTATTATTAGAAGATACGTATACATTGTATAATGATTATTAGACGCAAAGCATACAAGCATAATGGTACTAGAATTAGACAATAAGTATACAGGTATAATGGTACCATTATTAGAAGATAAGTATATATGAATAACGGCATTATTATTAGAAGATAAGCATTCATGTATAACGGTGTTAATATTAGAAGATAAGTATTGTTAGACGATAAGTATACATGTATAATATGATGATGGTAGATCTAAAAACCAAATGGTGTTTGCCATTCTTCCTCCGACTCTGTCAGTGTTATCTTGATTATCACTTAAGACTGAGACTGCATAGAACTCTCATCATTATGAATGTTAACATAGGAAGAGTCATCCACAAGTGTTTCAAATTGGTACGGCTTGGTGTCTGTCTCTTTCACCATCGTTTTGTTGGTATTCCCAAGACTGATTAGTATTGCATCGCTGCAGTCCATCTTCAGTGTGTAATGTCAAGGCTGCATCGTCGGCGAAGAGCAATTCACGGATGAGAACATCTGTGACTTTAGTCTTTGCACGGAGACGAGCGATGTTGAACAGCTTGCCGTTAGCCCTGGTGTGGATGTACGCTCCCTCGCTGCAGTCCTTGAAGGCGTACTGTAGGAGCATGGAGAAGAAGGTGGCAAAGAGCGTCGGCGCAAGGACGCAGCCTTGCTTCATTCCACTGCTGACTGGGTAGGCCTCCGATATTGCGCTATTGAAGCACACTGTGCTGTGCATGTTCTCGTGGAACGACATGACGACAGCAAGCAGTCGTGGGGGGCAGCTGATCTTCTCCATGAGCCTGAAGAGTCCGCTCCGATGGACCAGGTCAAACGCCTTCGTAAGGTCTATGAAGGCGATGTAGAGGGGCATTTACTGCTCACAACACTTCAACGGCAGCTGGCGTAGTGAGAAGATCATATCTACAGTTGACAGGCCGGATCGGAAACCACACTGGGATTCTGGGTATACGCGGGAGGCTAGGGTCTGCAAGCGCACCAGGGCGACACGGGCGAAAGCCTTTCCAACGATGTTGAGGAGGGAGATGCCCCGATAGTTGTTGCATTCGCTACGGTCTCATTTGTTCTTGTACAAAGTAACGATGTTGGCGTCTCGCATGTCCTGGGGGATGTGTTCCTGTTCCCAGCAGAGGCAGAGGAGTTCGTGCAAGGGCTGGAGTAGTGCTGGTTTCCCGCTCTTGAGGACTTCAGGTGGGATGCCGTCGCTGCCAGGGGCCTTCCCACAAGACAAGCGAGGCAGTCGATGTCTTTTCTGAGCTCTTCCAGAGTGGGCGGTGTGTCTAGTTCCTCCATGACTGGCAGGTCTGGGATGGCGTTCAGGGCGGTGTCGGTGACGACGTTTTAGGCTGCATACAGCTCGAGATAGTGCTCAACCCCGCGCTGCAGCTGTTTCCCCTGGTCTGTGATGACTTCGCCCGTCTTAGACTTGGGGGGGGGGGCGGTCTTGGAGGTTGTGGGGCCTGTCGCCTTCTTGATACCTTCGTACATGCCTCTTGCATCCCGGTGTCGGCAGCTGTCTGTATACTGATGCAGAGGTTTAGCCAGTAGGCGTTGGCGCAGTGGCGGGCAGTCCGTTGGGCGTTGTTCCTGGCAGTCCTGAGGGCTTGCAATGTACTAGGGTTAGGCGCAGCCTTGTAAGCCAGGAGGGCTTTCTTCTTCGCCTCAGTCACGGGCTCCATCTCCTCCCAGTTGGCCTCATACCAGTCGGTATATTTGCGCTCCTTCCTCCCGTAGGCAGTAATGGCTGAATTGTACACAGCGTCTCGGAGGTGGGACCACTTGGAGTCGATGGTGTCATCAGGTGTCTGTTTGGTGAGAACCTCCTGCAGCTTGCTGATGAACTGCTGTGTCTTCTCTGGGTTGCTTGCACGGCAGGTGTTGATGCGTGGGCAACCCTTCTTATTGGCGTGGCGCAGCTTCTTGGGTATTATTCGCACCTTGCTGGCCACGAGGAGTGGTCCGTGTCGCAGTCGGTGCTGTGGCATCTGCGGGTGAGGAGGACACTGGCCAGGTCCGCACACCTTGTGATGACGAGGTCTAGCTGGTGCCAGTGGCGGGAACGTGGGTGTCTCCGTGACACCTGGTCGATTTCCTTGCATTGGAAGAAGGTGTTGGTCACACATAGGCTGTAGTAGCAGCACATCTCCAGCAGTCGCTGACCGTTCTCGTTGATCTTGCCCCTTCCATTGAGAGCCGAGACAGGTGGGCCAGGCCTCGTGGTCAGCTCCCACTCTAGCACTGAAGTCTCCTAGTAGGTAGAGGCCTTCAATGTTGGGAATACTGAATATTGCTTGATCCAGAACCTCGTAGAACTGGTCTTTCTCTCTAGGGTGGAGCAGAGGGTTGGGGAGTACACGCTCAAGATGTTGACTGGGCCTGAGGATGTTGACAGCCGGAGGGCAAGGATCCTCTCAGTGCCTGATGACGGAGGCTCAATGAAGGCGACGGGCGTGTTCTCTACAACGAAGCCCACACCGTGCTGCCTAGATTCATCCGAGGAATTTCCTTGCCAAAAGAAGGTGTAGCTGGCTTCCCTGATGGTGCCGCTGTCGGCCAGTCGGGTCTCCTGAAGGCAGGCAATGTCGACGTTCAGTCAGGAGAGTTCCCTGTCAATGACGGCAGTCTTCCATTCGTCGTCGATCTGCTGCAGGTCAGCGGTGAGCCCAGGACACACGGTCCTGACGTTTCAGCTTGCGAAATGAAGAGCTGGAGTCTTCTTTTTTATTCTTTGAGTCTTGCCTGGTACGGAGTTTGTGGCCTGCTTGTCGAGATGGTTCTCTAAGCTCCACGCACCAAGTGAAGCAGGCAGGCCATAGCTGGACAGCACCTTACTGACTGGGGGCTGCCCAGCTTAAGGCGGGCGGTAGTTGTCCATTGAGACATGGCGGTCTCTCCCTCCGTCGGAAGCAACCCCTGGCACCAAGCTCTACACCAATCCAGCTGTTGCTTAGAACCGGTAAACTGCTACTTCCTGTGTTGTGCCGGCGCCTTACGACGACGCTGTAGTGCCCTCTCCAATTGAGCTACGAAGCCTGGGCAGGGTAGTATGGAGAATCAGCTGTTGCCCGTGCAGCAGATCTCTCTCTCCACGTAACTGGTGTTCCCAAGGGAACGACGAATGCCGAAACAACTTGGCACCGACGGCGTCGCAGGAATTGCCGGAATGATATTGGAGTCAATGTCAGACCTCCTTAGGGACTCCGTCTCCGGATTCTCTGTCGGGGTTTACTCCCTTAGTTTTTCCCATAAGTGGGTATAGCCGCAAGGCAGCGGAGGTTTGGGATCAGAGTTTTCCTTCTCCTAGATGAGCTACCATCCAAGGTTTACGAGCCCCATCTACCCGAAGCGACTGATTTTAAGGCGCCAGTGGCCCGCCTTCACCCCATCTCCTGTTAGTGGAAACATGGTCCGCCGGACTTAGAGCTAAGCCACTCGCGAAGGCCAGGAGCTGGATTTTAGTTGACCGAGGCGATCAGAGACGCAAGCCGTATGGGGCATTTCTCGAGGAGTGGGGCGCTTGTCTCCTACTCCCACCCCGGCAATGTCAACCTTGAACCACAATATTGGTAGTACAGATAATAATATTGGTAGTACAGATTATAATATTGGTATTATAGATCATAATATTGGTAGTATAGATAATAATATTGGTAGTATAGATAATAATATTGGTATTATAGATCATACTATTGGCATTACAGATCACAATTTTGTCATTATAGATAATACGACTGGTATTGTCGATCATAATATAAATTATGATATTGGTATTTTACATCTTAATGTTGGGATTATAGATTACAATATTGGTATTATACATAACAATATTGTATTATATATTATACTATTGACATTACAGATTATAATATTGATACTATAGATCGTACTATTGGCAATACAGATCATATTGGTAATGCAGATCATACTATTTGTTTTGTAGATCATAATATTGGTATTATACATTTTACTATTGATATTATAGACTATATTATCGGTATTATAGATGATATTATTGGTATTTTACATTATGCTATTAGTATTATATATTATACTATTACAGATCATAATATTGGTATTATACATTATACTATTGGTATTATAGACCATACTACTGGTATTATAGATGATATTATTGGTGTTTTACATTATACTTTTGGGATTATAGAGTATACTATTATAGATCATAATATTGGCATTATACATTATTGTAATGGTATTATAGATCATAATATTGGTATTATACATTATTGTAATGGTATTATAGATCATATTATTGGTGTTATACATTACTGTAATGGTATTATATATCATAATATTGGTATTATAGATCATATAATTGGTATTATTAATTTGTATAGTATTGGTATTATAGATTATATATACTGTTGGATGTTGTGGGCCAGACAGAAGTTGCACGAATCGAGCTTATGACCCCTATATGCTTCTGGAGGGCTCACAATATTCAAAAACAAAACTATTATAAGTTAGTTATTTAAAAAATTCTTCTTTATTCATAAATAAACTGCATACAAACTACTGTTTCAAATTTTAAAGAAAAAATATTTTTTTTAAATATTAGAGTCGTCGAACAGATCATAAATGTCGTGCATGACAAGACATATGCTGATGTACATTTAGCGTTATTATGGACGTACTGTGACTTAATGGTACATTGCAACAAACGTATTGGTTCTACTTGTGCTTTACAAGACCATGAATTACATGACAAAGTCCAGTAAGCTGCATTCGCAAATGTAACCGTAATGAAATCATTTCTTCGGTGTCACCAGTCATACCAGTTACTATCAATAAAGCTCCGACAACAATTCCGATTGGTGTACGTTTTGTAGTTGCTGTAGTAGTAATTCACGCCACACTCAAGCCAACCGGTGTTGTCTCGGCGAGTACACAAAAAGCATCCACGACAACACACACTCGTTTCCATGTATGTTGTTGCGCTTCAATTATTTTTCGCATCGGCATCTTTGAGGATCCATCAAGTTCTTCTGCCGAGAGGTCTTCCTTGTTAAGCGACACGTTATTGCATATGTGAAAGATACTAAAAAATTGTCGTCGTTGTACAAGACCTTTGCGTGCGAGATATTTGCGACTTGACCCAGGCCGTCGAAGACCTTTACCTTGTTTTATTCGTACACAAAACGCTATGCGTACACCATCCACCTTTTTCGTAGCCATCCCGGATGCTGTTCCGACGGCCCCTAAAGCAGCTGCTTTTGCAACCTCGAGAGATGCTGCCAAACAGTGCTGGAATCGCCGCAAAGAATAGAAATATTCTACCGCTCTTTTGTATTTGCACAACCTCCGGCATCAATAAACGTAATATTACCGATGTGATAGCTCTCAATTTGTCAGCAGCCAGTGCCGCCGAGACGAAACACGATGGTGGAATATTTCCATTCCTCACAGCCGTTCCAGCGTTGTTGGCGGATGCGTCTCCTGTGCGTTCAAAAGCAGCTGGGTTAGGGGTAGTCGGGACTGCATCCAATATGGTTCTGAAAAAGGTGTTGATATCCCGCATAGTGTCTCATGGACGTACACAAGCTACGTTTGATAAAATACGAAAGGACAGTTAACATTTACAGACGCGAGGTCGTATCAACCCGACATGGCGCCAACATGGATCTGACTACGTTTGGTACTAAAGCGGATTTGATTGAGTCTACCGGTCGAGCTCTGGTTGACGTTGTCCCGGTCAAGACTGTGATTTTCCAAGATCAATCTGTAGAACTGTAAAAAAATATCCAACGTGAACATTCAAGGCCTGTTTTGAAACCGAAAACTGCTGTCGCGAAAACCCTGTCTGAAATCAACGAAAACCGGGGTATTAGAGGCTCTGGCGTGTCAGAGGCCTCTGTCCAAATATATGCCAGCGATGCTGATGCTGCCGTGATAATAGCCATACCCTCACCAATACGTGTAGTATCTTCATTTACAGGATACATTATACTGCTGACCAGCAAAGGACAGTTATAAACTGGCGATATGGTAACAAATGGTCTACTAGTTTTCACTGACGTGGATAGTTTTGATTAACCTAAAACTCACACTTCGACAGAGTGCAAGTCCGGATCTTATTTATTTACAATTTCCGGTTATTTTAGTGCGTGGGGGACAATTAACAGCATTGATAACAATCAGCCTGGTGAACGAGTAGTAACACGTAAAGAACCTTACACTGGTCTTCCAAAATCTTTCATACGTACGACATCGATATTGTTGGTTACCAGAGAAGAAAACCAGTTCGAAGCTTTCCACGTCTATGTATACGGGTACTTAACCGTCTTTGGAGCTTGTGGTTAAGGTTTGTTATTAAATATGCGCGATGGATTCTGAATGCGGTGATGAAGCTGGGGAATTTAACGACAGAGTGCTGGATCAGGTTATAATGAATGTTAACAAAAATGGCAATTTCTTTCCACTTGTTGATGAATGTTTGCATGAATACAGTGTTATCCTCATATACAGCGAAATAAAATGTATACGAGAGCCAAATAGACATCGACCCCTGGGACCACCACGGTGTGGCAATGCCAACTCAAGGCCAACTCGTAATCATTGCAATAGCACACAATACGCCCCGTGGACGCCAGACGGAAAAACACTCATTGATTGTTTTTACAACGATAGAGTGTAATTCACGGAAAAATTCATCTCACTAAAATTTCCTGTCAGTTATTTTGAACCACCCACATTGACTCGTCCAGGAAAAGAAAGACCTCTACTGATATTTACCAAAGAAGCACTTCTCCGTGTAACAGTTTTGGGATAGAACGAGAGTCGTTAGGTACACACAGAAAAAGTGTAATCCATGTAGTTTTAGGTGAACGTGTCGGTCAGCCCACAGACCGTATAATCGCCCAGAGGAGATTTTGTATGAGTTCATGCCAGATGTACCAGAAGAGGAAAATACTGACTTCAAGTGCGTGTGCATGTTTCAGAAGAACAATGCCAGCCTGTCGAGCTATTATACTTCGCGGTCACAATATTAATAGAAGAACTACGATAGACTTCAAAGTAACCGACCCGAGAAAATAATAGAGATGATATCACCAAGAAAACCGTCTTGCTCTTGAAATACAAACGTGTGCGTGTTATCGAGGATGCAGTTTGTGGACTCCCCTCGGGAACAACTGTTGGCCTTGGTGTGGATGGAATCACGACTAAATTAACTGTTACAGGCACAATACAGCTCTCTCTCTCTCTCTCTCTCTCTCTCTCTCTCTCTCTCTCTCTCTCTCTCTCTATATATATATATATATATATATATATATATATATATATATATATATATATATAAACTACTACTACTACTACTTTGCCTACACTGGTATTACCTCCATGTTATTTTAGAAACATCTAAAATACAGGATATGATTATTGCTCACGCCAGTGTCCCATTGAACTAGACACACACGTAACCTTGGTTCATAGTTAACGGGAAATGATAATATTATTTCAGTATTAGAACTTGGCAATGAGGCAGCGTGCTCTAGTTCTAGGTCCTAATTTAGCATCGAAATACCGGTCACCTCTCACTTTTGCACAGCAAGGTGTAGTTTTAAAAACCCGTGTATTCGGATGTTGCTAGAAACTATTTCATTTGGTTTAAGTCCCTAAAATAAATAGTATAGGAGTAGACATGCGATATAAAATACGGAATAATACACTCATGCAAATATGCACAAACGAAATATGAAACACTTCTCGTGAAATGCTGAACAATATGCTTGGTTACCTCTGCAAGTGATTCATGATATTTGTGGAATGCACGTATATCACCTTTAAAAAAGTCTTAAATGTTTTGAGCTTTTTATTATTAATGACACGGATTTTGTAAGTGGAATATTGAAGTTATGCATGGCTATTTATCTTTGTAGGTACGACTTAATCGTTAATGGCAATCCGTATGCAGCCGGTAAGGATGCACAAACTCGTTGTTCTTCTATGTATCTTATTTTTATGCCTCTAAATATTACCCATCACACAGATGCTAGCAGTACTCAGCTATTTGCATGCTGACAAAATGCAGCCTACATTTATAAACTGCTTATTATGTCGGCGGTGTACAGAGTTCAGTATGTCCGTCTTTCCGTTCGTCATCTTAGATTGGGTTAGTGTCCTTACCAATATTGAGACCAAAGTTGTATTGTCATGCATCTTTCTATGAAGGTGTGTCGCTCACCATAACTAGGTAAATGTGATTCACTTATCAAATTTTATCCAACATTATTTAAAAATCATACTGGGCTCTAACTCCAACATTTATTTCACAAATTACTGTTGTAGTTCAAATGTGAGCGCATCTCGGAATGAACTCTTTGTGCACGAATGCTGGGTGACTCCAACACAGCATTGACAGGTTAGTGTTAGGACTGGTCGGCTTGCTGTCAGAATAATGTGACTAGGTGGGACATCATGCTTCATGTCTGTGGCATGATGCCCCAGTGCTAGACATCACTATAACTGCCACACTGTAGACATCGTAGTGATATGATAGAAATTTTTTTTAAAGCTACGTTAAAAAATCCAAATCACACACACACACACACACACACACACACACACACACACACACACACACGCTTATGCCACAGATGTTATGGTATTTAGTTAGCCGTGGAGGTTAACTATACTCAGCCACCATGATACAGTAAATTACATTTACAGTTATTGTGATAAATGACAGACAAATCTTCCCTTATGTAATATGTATTTAAATTCCTTTTTCAAAAGACGCAACGCGTAATTAAATTATATTTGAAAGGGCCAAACAACATTTGCAATTTGACATTTTTTAAATTGTATATTTGAAACGGTCTATTAGGACTTGCAATTTAACATTTTATAAATTGTTATGCTAGGTTGCGTTTCAATGCATCGACATGATTGTTCAGCATTTTCTAGAAATAATGTTTAGATAGTTTCCCAATGTTGACGAATTTTGACTACAGAACGGATTCAAACATAGAAGTCTCCCTGAATAAGAACGAATTTAAACAGGGAATTTCCCCTGAATTTTTTACCATCTACTTGTTGTTTAAATATACACACAATTTACTGTTATTCAGGAAGAAGAACTCTAGTAAGGTCAAAATATTGTAAAATCCATTTCAAGACAAGAACTTCTTGTTATAAATACACCAACCGACCTAAAAAAATTCAGGAAATATTTTATATTTTATTTATCGATCAAGTAAGACTAACGATTATACGGGACTTTCTGAGTGCATCCATTCGCTAGAGCACTTACGAAAGACGTTGTTCCAAACTCTTCGTTCATGCCCCGGTAACGTTTGTGCACAGACCTTTAATAATGTATATGTCATTTACTGTAACACCGAAACAAACAATAACAGAAATTACGTCATGAAGCCAAACAGAAAGAAATATTAAAGAACTAAAGTTGGACGGAGCGAAGGACATATAGATGCAAACTACACACACGCACATACACAGATAGATAGATAGATAGATAGATAGATAGATAGATAGATAGATTGATTGATTGATTGATATGACTTGAAAATATTATATGACTTGGACTTTTTAACATTCAAAACGATAGCATCCAATGCCTCTTTCAGGGTCCAAAAGGCCTATGCAGAAAACTTCTGCTATATTTATCTAAACAAAAATTTGGTATACGTTGAGGTGCTACTTCCTAAGTGTAGTCATCGCTGAGGTCTTCTCATATCATGAAAGAATTTTGTTCTGTTTTTTTGCACTAGAAATACCTTACAACGGGATTTATTTTCTACACTAAGCGTTCAATACGTATCTGCTCAACAACTTTTGAACGAAACATAATTAGTAATTTATTTATTATTGTTGGGGGAGGGGGAGATTTGTGCTTAAGCCACCGACACTTCAAAATTGCTAGTTTGAAAAAGAGATATGAGAAAGGGCCACATTTAACATTCACGA
>JAECUM010045407.1:0-29062 GCA_016617855.1 Megalonaias nervosa
AAAGTCAGTGGATATTTCCTTTGCATATTGGTATCCAAATAACCGCTCAGCAAGTGTTCGATTAAATCGTTCAACGATTGCCTGATCACGATGAATTTCCGTGTGTCCTCATCTGATTTTAACATTATGTTTATTCATTAATGATAATACTGCAACAAGAAATTCTTTGCCAGGATCAACCTGTAATAACTGTGGCCATCGTAGACCACCACGTTGATAAATTCGTTCAAACGCAGATGCAACTTCAGTTGCTGTTTTTGTTGATAATGGTTCCGTTTCTTTATATCTACTTGCAACATCAACGACAGTTAATGTGTATTTGTATGTGCGTGATTGACATCTACCAATTTTAATGGTGTCATGTGGTAAAAATAAAATATCTGCTCGATGAACTTCATTAGGGGTGCTGACATCAAAATGTGCGTACTGAATTTTTTTAGGTGGTGGTAGATAAATTTGCCATATTGCCTGTCATGCTAACCATGCTGCAGCAACAGAACGTGAGACTTTTGCTGCTTCAGATAATTTAGTAATAGCTGATCTACCTCTCCAATATCCTCTTGGGCTATAATAAACAGACTCCATTATAATAGTTATATAATTAATTACCAGCCCCTAACATTATTTTACCTTTCATGGCAGATTTTACTAGAAAACTAGCGAGTTTTTCTCTGACAGATTTATTAGGTATAGAATTTAACGCATGAATCAATTTTACATCTGCGAGATGCCGTTGTTGGAAATCTTTACTTTTATATGCAACGTCATGAACATGACACGCTTGATCAATCTTATTTATTGTATACTCTCCTGATCTTGGTTGATCTTGATCATCAAGTCGTGTATCAAGTCGAGTTCCAGGACCACAATAATTATATCCAGGAAGATGTTTCTCACCGGGTTATTTAGCCCATGGAGTTCCTGGTAATTTCCATAATGAAGCGGCGATATCTCCACCTGTCTTTGTTCCTGACTTAGTCATGGAGACAAATTTGTATTTCTTGGTGCCACATTTTACACATTTGCCTGTCACAGCACGTCGTTTATTCTTCATTGTTATCGTTGTTAATTCAGCAGTGGGTGTAGATGCTCTACATCGAACACAATATAGACTCATATTAATTACTATATGGATATAATTGACTTTTCAGTGACACGAAAGCATGAACCAGTAAAGCACCATCCAGCACTACCAAATTCTATCAGAATGATTATAATAGGTCCGTCTGGATCAGGTAAAACACAACTATTATTAAATTTAATAATGAGATGGTTGAGATGGAGTAAACTGTATTTAGTAGCACCAACTGCAGATGATCAACACTGTTACGATGTACTCGGGGATTTTAATGAGAAAGCGAAATCAATTAATGAAGAAGTGAAGATAATGATATTATTGATTTTATAACAGATATTAATAAAGCACCGTCCATAGATGACCTAGATAGATTTATTAACAATTTAGTAGTATATGTTGACGTGATGATGGATAAACAAACAAATCCATCCACGATATTTTCCAGAGGTAGACACAAAAATACAGACGTTATATACGTCACTCAACGATATATACATATACCCAAGATAATCAGAGACAACTGCAATATTTTAGTTGCATTTAATGGAGTAGATAAGTACACACAGAAATATATCTATTACAACTGGTGTTCAGGAGATATGGACCCGATCAAGTTCAAAAACTTCTTTTCTCAAGCACAAGCTACTCCATTTGGATTTATAACGATAAATTTACACGATTCGAGATCTAGGTATCGTATAGGTTTAGATAAAATCTTTGGTTAATTAACACGACGAGTAACACAAAAAAGATAAAAATATTTTAACACAAACGAATTAAACTCAAACAGAATAAATATAATGGAGAAAGAAATTGTCGCATACAGGAATCTTCTAGAAAAATTAAAAACAGAATTTTACAAACTAGTTGTAGATAAAATCATTTTTGATGATAAACTATGGCATGAAAGCGGATTAGATAAGTTAGCGGTTAGCTATTTTACAGAAACGGATTCAACTCAATTTATAGCAGCAGGGAGTGTGAAAAACAACCAAAATTAATTGACCCGGCAAGTAAACTAAACACACTATAACATAAAAACAAAATACGTCAACGATGGAAATAACAAAAATGAGCTAACCCAAAAGATTTATTATCCGTTTTCAACCGTATTTGGAAATAATATCGGTTAGAAGGTTCGGTTTAGCGTTACTGACATTATTTTTTTTCAGCCATATGTTTTTGTTCACGGATTCGAGCAAAAAAGTTGTAGGATTCACACTCCCTGCTGTTGAATTGAAGAATTCCATTGCTATCCAGTACAAGTCTGCCTATGGATGGTTATAGAACTGAAGAATTCCAATGCTATCCAGTACAAGTCTGCCTAAGGATGGTTATACTAATTACAGAACTTCACTGCAATTATATATAAGTCTACTACAGTATGTAATAATAACTACAGAATTCTGTGGAAATTATGTACACATCTGCGACAAAATGGATATACCAACTACAGAATTCTGCTGAAATTAAATACAAGTCTGAAACAGAATGGTTATACCAAATATGGAATTTCCTTGAAATTCAATACAAGTCTCCACATAATGGTTATACTAACTGCAGAATTCTGTTAAGATCTGATACAAATCTTCCAAAGAATGGTTCTACCAACTCAAGAATTTGGTTAGAAACATGAACTTCATTCCATATTTAATATCCCTCTAAATAAGTACTAGTACTTTTGACTTTGGAGATTGATGACCATTGGGTGTAAATGATCTTGATGTTTGTTCCAAGCATGTGATCCTGATCCAAACTATCATTTTCTTATGAGACATACCATGACCCTGACTTTTCTAACCCAAACTTCCCTAGAGATAACTGTCAATCAATTTAAAACTGTCACTTATACTGTCCGCCTCTGGCCAATCATATCACTTGCCACGTGCTAATAAAGCCAACCACCTGTACTGCTTATTTCTTTCCAAATCAACTGTACTCGGACATCTATGTAGTTTTAATATATTACATGCATATATTCATCTTGTTATTTTTTAATTCTCTTCAGTAGGTTCAGGAGTCCTTATATTAAGCTGTTAATATGCCAATACACAGGAAGACATACTAATACATAGGAGGAGGATATGTTAATACACAGGAAGAGGATATGTTAATACACAGGAAGAGGATATGTTAATACACAGGAAGAGGATATGCTATAAAACACAACAAGAATATGCTCATGCATAGGATATTCTATTACACAGGAAGAAGATGTGCTATACATAGGAAAAATATGTGTTAATACAGTAAAGATTGCTTATAACATTTCAGAGGAGACTGGGATTTTAGAATCTTATAACCAAGAAATGTTATATCCAATATGTTTATTTTTCAAAAATCTTTACATAGTTGTCCATGTCAATGACATTGCACATACATGTAGTAAACAACGTATACTGGTATGATTACTGTCTGAACCTGTATAAAATTTTCAAAAAACAACATACTTTTGTACAAATACATGTTATTAAGAAGAAATAAAATGATAAACCAGTAAGTTTTACCATCTAATGAAAGTGTCAACACACATGTACATGTATCAGCCAGTGAATCATAAAAATCACTTTTATGTGAAAATGCCTTTGTCCAGAAACTTAAATAGAAAACTAGTGGTTCAGTTATTTGGATGACAAGAAGTTGTCAATAGTTCTCTGTTTTTATTAAACTCAAATTCATTATTAGTATGCTTTTCAGTGCTAATATACAAGAAGAGAACAGGCTAATGCAGAGGACAAGGTTACACTAATACGTATGAAAAGAATTAGTGGTAAGTCAATTAATAGCTAAAATCAAGACTGAAAGAGCACGGTCACTTAACAGATACAGGTACTGGTGATATTCACAGTTAAGTACCTTTACAGCCTATGCACGATGCAACTATTTCACTGAGAAAACATGGTATACAATTTACCAATACTTTAGGCAATATTTACACACTGTGGTAAACTATTAACAGCTGTCCACTGATGTGAACATACAAAGCAGATCTGGCCTGTACACTTACAACTCTGATGACCTTGTCCAAGACTCCTTCAATATCTGTTTCTCCCTTCTTTAGGGTCAGAACATTATGGTAGGTCCCATTACTTGATGAAAACTTTACTTTGAAGTACTCTTCGGGAAACACTGCAGTAATAATAACATTCTGGAAGTAGATTCAAATAATAAGTTAGAAATCTCGTTATAGGACACATATGCAATTGCCTACAGATACGAACTTTGACCAAAAGCTGAAGCAAAGCCAACTGCATAATAAATATAGGTCACAGCTATTAACATAACTATAAGAACATAAAAGTCATTAATAGACATTTCATACATACATATATTTGTCTGGTCTTTTAAATCTTTTGTTTTATTCCCCCACTTTCAGAAGATACTGCCTGTGAAAATCTGTGCACATTTTCATGCATAACGTCACACTTCCAATTGTATTCAAGATCATGATCTGAAGCCTAGGGATTTAACTGGAGGCAATATCTATAGTGAAAGTTGTACAGGTCATGTACATGTATTTAATCATCTTAAAAAATTAAATATAAATTGTTGTTTTGAAATTTAATATTAATTTTATTTAATCAAAGTCTATTTAACCCTGATTACTGAATGCTCTGCACATTAACTTCCTGATGAAAATAATTGATTGCTATGGACTTTTACAATGGTGGCCATGTACTAAACTGGGTCATAAAGTGCAAGTTGAGACTAAGCGTCCCAATATAGGGTAGTACAAATTTGTTTATCAACATGCATAGCTTTCATTGTGACATCACAACATTTAACATTCAGTTTGGATTATACTGGATCACACTAAAGGCTGATCTCATCAAAAAGTGTCCACATACTTTAACACTGATTTTGCTGTATGTACTTCTCGGGGCATGTAAATAATGACCTTCCAAAGGAATATGGATGTATCAGGATCCAAATAAAGTGAATAATTGCCATTTAAAGGTATGCAGAATCAAATTTTAAAAAATGACACCCACTGCCAAGATAATCAGCGCTGAAAGCGTACATAACCAGTATGACTTTTACTACAGACGTATAAAATTGTTTTAAAATTTTGATCCATCACTTGGGGTTTGACTTGATGTTGGACTTGATTAAATATCACAATACATGAATGATAATGAGCAGCTTGTGTAATGAAAGAACAGCTAGGAATTCAAAAATCACCAACATGTGCAAATTAGGTCACAGGCATCTAAGTTTTTATATGCCCAAGTAACTCATTTCGAGAGGTATCTACCTACCAATTGTCATAAGTGAAACTGAAATAATCTTAAGATGATAAGGGCATAATGAACAAATGGCTGAAATGCTAAAGTCAGTTCAGCACTGACATAAGGTTACAGTGATCTGGTTTTAATTGACAGAGTTACTCTTTGTGAGATGCATCTGCATACCAATTTTCGTTAGCGTAGGTGAAACAAGGTTCAAGATATTGAGGAAGTAAAAAAAATATTGATAGGGTCAATGAACAAACAAACATGAGAACAAACATGCAAAATGTTTGATCTCTCCCAACTTTACTGGTCAGGGGATAATAAATTCTCAGATATACTTGGTTTTTATAACTCATAATTAAACTAAAGCAAAAACATTTAAAACTTTATAATATTTAATGGTAACAAACTGGCCTAAGCTGAAAATTTAATGTAATTATTATCATTGGAGATATTTCATCTCAAAGTTCCCAGCAAGTTCACTGTGTCAGCCTCTCAAATTTTATGAATCACAGGGCTACGTGTAAATAGCCTGCAATAAAGAATTCCGACCATAAAGCCATATACAAGAAACAGCCAAATAATGTGATCCCTCATTATAATGCTGTTCAAATGAGCCATGTATGTGTACCCTCACTATAATACTATTGAAGAAAGCCTTGTCTTATAATGGGATACATTATATATAGTGAACCTTCACTATAATACCATCAAGGGAGCAAAAAGTGTATATCAGGACCATATGTCATCTTATAAAAAGGGCAGTGTTAAGTGAAAGATGGATTTATGTAACTATACTGTATATTACCAGCTTTACAGATTTACCTCTTTCTGTAAATAATGACTAACAAAAATTAATTATTCTCTTTAACTTTGCAAATCAGCATAAGAGCTTGCTGAATGGTATCAGTATGGTATCTCCAAGTAAACTGATGATGGACTCCTGAAATATTCAGTTTTCTTGATATGACTTAAAATAAATGGTAGATCTTGAAAGGGAAATAACTCTTGATCAGGTCATAAGAACTGTAACTCATGTACTTAACAAATCACCTATCGAGCGGTACCTAAGTGTGAGTTAGTTCTTTAAGCTATTTTATTTGATATAAAATAACTAGTAAGAATAAAAAAGATCCATTTTTATTTTTATTTCAACACCTGTGAATACTTACATCTGATGGGAAAAGCCTGTGACTGTTCTTGCCATAAACTTCAACAATAACCTCATACTCTCTACCTGTCTCTAGTACCCATTTTCTGTCAAGTAAGACCACAAATACTGACAAACAAAAGATGAGGTGACAGAATGGCAAAAAATGAGTTACACAAGATGATGTAATGTATTTTCCATTGCTTTTCTTTTCACACCTACAATAAAAACAAGATCAAAATAGCACAAATTACTCTGAAATTGATTACAACATTCTTGCCTGTAGATATTACTCACAGATTAACTTCTGCAACCTTGACCTTGGATATGGCAGAAAAATGACAATGTTTCAAATTGCCATTCCACTGTGCACTGTCTAGAAAAAGTTTGATTAATATAGTGATACAGGAAGACAGCTTTGACAAGAAGCTGACACTGAATGGATAGACAAATAGATGGATGGATTGGCAAACAGGCAATGTCAAAATTATGTCCAACATTTAGTGAAATTTTGCAACCAGAAAAAAGTACATATAAAAGTAAACCAAAAATGTGTCCATTTGTCAAACAGGCTCTTGCTAATATGAGTCAATTTAAAGTCAAAGTTCAGAGTCAAACAGGAGACATAACTCCATAAGAATTTCCCAGAAAATGGTTAAAATTAAACTTATATCAGAGCCTCTTCATATAAATCCTCATGTCAAATTTTGTTGCAATCCATATTTATTAAAAAGTTACTGAGTAGAAACTGACACCAAAGTCATACCCAGGTCATGGAATTTTGCCAAAAAACTATTAAAAAGTAAACCTGACCTAAGTTTGTGCAAAATTAAACCTGACCTATGTCTATGTAAAGGAAAGCCTCATACCAAATTTTATTTGAATTAATGAAGTCATTCAAAAGCTACTAAGTGGAAACTGAAGGGCAAAACTTTAAGTCAAACAGGGGCCATAAGTCTTTAAAATTTCCCAGAAAACAATGAAAACTAAATTGGACCTATGCCTTCTTAATGCAAGGGTTCATATTCAACTGTTTCAATCTATTAAATCCTTCAAAAGTTACTGAGCACAAATGGATGCACAAAGTTCAAAATAAAATGAACCATAAATGTTTGCGGAAACCAGTGGAAATCAAATGTCCCATAGATCATCTTAATGTTAAACTTCATACCAAATTTGGTTACAATCCATGAAATCTTTCAAAAGTTACTGAGTACAAAATAAGCATGAAAAGTTGCATAGTCAAGCAGGGGCCATAACTCTGTATAATTTTCCAGAAAATGATGAAACAAGTTGATCAAGTCTTTTTAATATAAAGCTTCATACCAAATTTGTTTTCAGTCCATGAAATTCTTCAAATTACAGTTAAAAAATGAAATACAAAACAAATGGAATGAAATGAGGTAGATGAACATTTGCACCACTATAAGCCCCACTTTATAAATATGGCATGGCATAACAATCTTTGGAATGTTCTAAAAGGGTTATATGCATGTCAGTGAAGTCAAGGTTTTCACAGGAGTGATACACAGCTAATAGATTTTTAAAGAATTCAGATGTCACATATAAGCTAATACTCTCATGCTCACATGATTTCATTTTTTATTAACTAAAAGATGAAATTTCCAACATTTTTCAAAGCACAATTTTCTGATCCTTCCTTCACTGTAACAAGAGTCCTCAAAGGAACTCACACTCTAGTATATATAATAAATTCCCAGGAAATAAAAAAAGACCCTGTCTTCTTTTTAATTACCGAGAGTTGAAATCATCTCTGATATTCTTTAGCAATAAGGTTTGTAAATTAGCCATTGTGGCAGCCAACATGGGTATTAGTTCACACCATTTTCATTTAGTACAAACCACTGTGGTTGCCATATTGGATATCCAGTCGGCATAATTTTTATTTAAGATCAACTACACACCATAAGAAGTCTCCTAGTGAAAACTCCATGCTTGCATGAATTTCTATTCAAGAGTAGCAATAACAAGATTTTCAAGATGGCTGCCATGGTGATTATACTGGATGTCTGATTGACACCATTATCATGGTTAAGAGATGCAATAAGAAAATTTTCAAGATGGCTGCTGTAGTGGCCAAAGTGGTGTAAGACTGGCAACATTTTCATTTAGGACCAACTATACATTATACACAGTATTTTGGTGCAACTCCAATGTTGATATCACCATCCAATCAGGATAAGTAGTGCTAAGATTTTCATGCTGGCCACCACTGCTGTAATACTGGAGTCCAAGCAGAATCATTTTATTTAGGACCTTCAAAACATCGTAAGCTGTCTTCTGGTGAGAATCCCATGTGAATAGGACTTTCCATTCAGGAAACGTAACAATATCAAGACTTTCAAAATGACTGCTGTGGAGGACATATTGGACATTAAATAATGGCAGTCTGCCAAGTAGTTTAGGAGTAGGACTTGTGCTTACAGATAGGCAGATGTTGGGTGATTGTTGACGGACAATAGGCCATCCATTACAGATAGGCAGATGTTGGGTGATTGTTGATGGACAATAGGCCATCCATTACAGATAGGCAGATGTTGGGTGATTGTTGACGGACAGACAGGCAGATGTTGGGTGATTGTTGATGGACAATAGGCCATCCATTACAGATAGGCAGATGTTGGGTGATTGTTGACGGACAATAGGCCATCCATTACAGATAGGCAGATGTTGGGTGATTGTTGACGGACAATAGGCCATCCATTACAGACAGGCAGATGTTGGGTGATTGTTGACGGACAATAGGCCATCCATTACAGATAGGCAGATGTTGGGTGATTGTTGATGGACAATAGGCCATCCATTACAGACAGGCAGATGTTGGGTGATTGTTGATGGACAATAGGCCATCCATTACAGACAGGCAGATGTTTTGTGATTGTTGACGGACAATAGGCCATCCATTACAGATAGGCAGATGTTGGGTGATTGTTGACGGACAATAGGCCATCCATTACAGACAGGCAGATGTTGGGTGATTGTTGACGGACAATAGGCCATCCATTACAGATAGGCAGATGTTGGGTGATTGTTGACGGACAATAGGCCATCCATTACAGATAGGCAGATGTTGGGTGATTGTTACAGACAGGCATATGTTGGGTGATTGTTGATGGACAATAGGCCATCCATTACAGATAGGCAGATGTTGGGTGATTGTTGATGGACAATAGGCCATCCATTACAGATAGGCAGATGTTGGGTGATTGTTGATGGACAATAGGCCATCCATTACAGACAGGCTGATGTTGGGTGATTGTTGATGGACAATAGGCCATCCATTACAGACAGGCAGATGTTGGGTGATTGTTGATGGACAATAGGCCATCCATTAAACCCTTCTGGTATATAAACAGATGAGCTAAAATAGCTAACCATTTAATTTGTAAAAACCTTTCAACTGATAGCTGGATTTATTTTTATTTTGGTTTATTTTATGCATGTGATATAAGAAACAAATTATATTTCCTTTGTCAACAAGTAAAGAAATTTAACATTGCTGTTCATCATTTTTTATACAATGATAGAATGTCACCTCAATAAATTCTTTATTGTAAAACAAGATATTACTTACCAAGGTAACTTGGCAAAGCAACATGTAGAACTGCTGAGGGCAGACCCACCCTTCCTGTTGGTTTAATATCTTTTTTTTGTTAAGAAGATGATATTAATTTTATTATTCTTGCAACAGGTAGTAAACATTTGAGAAATACATATGGGAACAAAAATGTAATTTTTGGAATGGTAAAACTAAATTTTAATTAGGTAATACTTACCTGTCACTATTGCATAACTTACCCTTTCCACAATGGAAAAAGCCCTTGCTCATGCCAGATGCACCATCCTTCTATTCTAGAAATTCTTAGAACATACGCATTTACTCAGTCTGACCCCATGTCATAAGCTCATGCTCAAAAGCACATCCTTGTTCTTTTCTAGGACCCTGACTAAGGACATATGAATGGGGTGGAATGGTGGCATCTAATAGTGACAGGTTAAGTATTACATAATTAAAATTAGTTCTCCCCCAAAAAACTACCTTTTGATAATAGTAAAACATTACTTGTCACTGTTGTTTAGCTTAATTTGTCAGTATGGTGGGAGGTTGACGACCTTCACTGGAAAAAATGTACTCACCTTGAGGAGAAGCTTTGTGCTGCAACTACTGGACCAAAGAGAAAAAAAACCCTGGTTCCGGTTAAGGACCAAAGTTATAAGGAGAAGGTTATATGTAACTGCCAAAATGCAGGCATCATAATATAAGCCAAAGAATAAATGAGTGAGATAAGCCCAAGAATTAGTAATAGCCCTTGTGTCATGGGCTTTTATTCTCATAAAAGAATGGTCTCTCTGAGTGAGTGACCAAAGTCCATCTTCAGATGGTAAATGCTGAAATATTAGCTAAACCCCTGAAAGGGGAAAGAAGAGCCATTTCTTACCCATTTTTCTTTCTTTTGCAAAAGCCAAATACAATCTAAGTGCCCTAACTGGGCAAAGAAATCTATCCTGGTCATCCACAGCCAAGATACAATGCAGAATGAGTATCTCTAGCAGAGATGTATGCACTGAATAAAGTTATTTTTACTGTGAGAAAACCTGGCTGACATCAAAGGGAAACAACTTCTACTGAACCGTAAACATTCCTCTCTATAGACAGGGTATGTAGTTTGCTTTTTCTCTGTGCTGAAACTGCAGCTAGCAGAAAGATGGTTTAAAGTATTAGATCTTCTAATGAGGTCTCAAAGGTTCATTAAAGGGTTTTGTCAAGGCTCACAAAACACAGGACAGATTCCATCTTGGCCTCAATGAGTGAAACACGTCTCTGCAACTAGCAGAACTTATACCAACTGAGAATCTGAGCCAATGGTCTGGCCTTTGGAAAATTTAAGTGTGTTTGAAGGGGCTTCCCTACAACTGATGATTGTGGAGACCACACAAGATCCTTCTCCAAGAAAATAGTAGATCTGCCACTGCAGAAAGAAAAGGACAGCTAGGATTGATGCATTTCCTAGTGCAGCAATAAAAAATGATTTTCTATTTTTCATCATAGACTTTTGAGGTAGACCAACACCAGGCTTGAATGATGCAGTTGGCAATCATGTTTGAAAACTCTGACTGATACATGCTTGGGATGAGACAATCATGAAGGTACATAATCTCTGGATTTTTATGAAGAAGACACCCCTTTTCTTCTTAAAGGAGATTCAATCTGCAGTCTTGCTCAAAATCTTTGACTGACAGATTGGCTGTGATGAGCCAATCAAGAAGGCAGAGAATTAGAGAGGATTGTGAAAAATGAGATGCCTTGTGTTGCAACAGTAGATTCTTCCAATGAGGTAATACTCTGGGTTGGGCTATCAACATGATCTGAATTACTCATGAACATGAAAACACAAAAATTAATACCCACAAAAAAAAAATCAATTTCCTGTGACTACCCACTGTTGCGTCACCACAAGTATTGTGGAGAGGAAAATAATGGGTTTGGAACCATCATGGAACCTACAGTAAAATCTGCTCCAGTGATGAACAGAATATAACAAATACAGAAGAATAAGGGCCATGACGTGCTTGTCTCACAGCTAAGGCACTGTTCCATCTTGAAAAGAATAATAGAAAATGACGAATATTATTATAACCAATAACTAGTAGGTTTTTTTCCTTTTCTTTTTCCTCCTGTCATAGATATTAATAGTTCTAAATCAAAACAATTCTCACTGTCACTCATATGAGTATGTATACCACACACCAAATATGGCTCGTCTCTTTTTGGATACACAAGGTAATTCAGTAGATGGACCATATGCATGGGTTGCTCATCTTTTTGAACTCATACGGGCTTTACTGCATAAATTTTCAAAAAATTAACTTTGTTTTTGTTTTCTCTGTTTCATTCAAAATGTAGAAAAATTCTGAAATTAAGCTCATGTTCAGTCTTTATAAATATGGCCAAAATTAAAGGTATACAGGGATACCTCATCTAAAAACAGCCTGAATACACTAATATGATCATGTGACAAATCAAAACAATAATCTACAGTGTAAACAAATGTGAGAGTGGATATTGATGCTTTCACATTAATTTATGTGACAATAAAATACTTACTGGTGTCACCAACCAGATGTAATAGTTTTACTACATATTAATGTGCCAACTCAAGAATTTTAATAAACAGGTTTAGAGTAGTGGATAAACCAAGTGGCTTGTTGTGTAATGGGATCATGGCTGTCATCTCAAAGTGTTACCAATTGAAAGTTTACATTATAACAGCTCTCTCTCTCTCAAAATAATAAAAGGATAAACCCTCTATCTGTTTACTTATATGGTACACAAACATACCCATCCCAAATTCACACACAGTGTAATTTTAGTGTTAATAAGTGAAACTTTAGAGTAGTTTTATTATCATTAGGACAGATGAATCACATTCTAAATTCAGACATTCAAAAACTATAGGACTGGTCCTGTCTTTGGCTAGTGACCTTTAACCAAGACAAAACAGAGTCAATACTCATAGCACAAAAAAATTTAAATAATTCATTAAATAAAGTTTTCGAAAGAATTATTTTTTACTTCAAAATTTATAACAAATCCAGTACATTGTATGTAAAATGTTAATCCATTTAAAGACCACTACATAACCAATTAAGGTTGCAAAAGGAAACAGTTAAAAGTTATTTAAAGCATGTTGGCAACTGACCACAATAGAACATTGAATTTCTGTGAACACTTCTCAGGAGGGATAATACATAGCTTTCATCTTCAACATTTACCCACCAAGCCTGGGTTCAATAACTGTTCCTTTAGGGAGCCAGATATTCAAGCCTTAGAATTTAACAATAGGATTTCTGCACATATCATTAAATGACCAGAACAGACAACTGATTTAATGTGAACACTTATCAGGAGGGATAATCACTGGCATTTCATCTTTAATTTTCTCCCAGCTAGCAGAGTTCAATGACAGTCCCTTTGGACACCCAGCTATGCTTTTTAAAAAAAATTCCTTTTTCTGCACTTTTGCTCAAGTTAGTTTAATTAACACAGCCACACAGCCAATTAGATGGAAGTGACCTTTAACCAAGACAAAACAGAGTCAATACTCATAACACAAAAAAACAATTCAAATAACCATCATAAACTGCTCTATCTAGTAAAGATATTTAAGAGGTATTCCAACACCAGCAATTAGCTATTATATTGTCTTGTGATCCCACATGGCAGGCTGATGTCAAGCATTTGCCCAAAAAGACTCTGGAAAAAGTTAATATTCTGAAGAATTTTAAATATAGATTGGATCGCTTCTTCTTGGAAAGAAGGTACAAATCTTATACACTTCATGTTTTTTACTATCCTGATTCTATCTGAGATATTTGTAATATGCAAGAAAAAGAATCACTGGAAAAAATAAATTTGGAAGCTTTGAAAATATTAGTAATAGGTGCTACCAAGAGTCTGGCTCAGGCATTATTATATAAGGAAAAGAGGTGGCATAGCATCAATCTTCAA
Source organism: Megalonaias nervosa (assembly GCA_016617855.1). Classification (NCBI taxonomy): domain Eukaryota; kingdom Metazoa; phylum Mollusca; class Bivalvia; order Unionida; family Unionidae; genus Megalonaias; species Megalonaias nervosa. The sequence goes on from JAECUM010045407.1 coordinate 13,992, forward strand.
CACTACAGGCATAAATTAATTCAGTTCTTTAAAATGTACCATAGTTTTCCTCAAAAATGTTTACAAGATATAATTCAGTCTTGTTATTATCAATATCTACACCATTTCATCACTGAATACTATTTGATTTCATTTGTGCCAAATGACACTGAATCAAAAACAATTTATGCTTTCCATAATTCAACTGTGGAAACAAGTAACTGATTCAAATAATAAGTAGCCCATCCATTCCATTATTTTCAAACTTATGTAAATCAGGATAAACATAAAAATTCCTTCATATTATTTTGTTGGTACTCCAGTGGATCAAGATCAGCACATGAGATTGAAAATCAAATCCAGTAGCTTAAAAAACAATTTATTCCTAAATCCTATTTCTAACTGTACTGCACATGTGGAAAGGAGAAAGAATGGAACATTTTCTGTTAGAAAGTCAAAAATATAAGATTCTGAGGCATGTGTTCTCTTCACATTACCAACCTGACTTACAATTAAGACATTCATATCTGGCAATCCAATGTATTCTGATGAAATTAATATGCAAATATTTACAGCAGTGCAAACCTTCATAAAATTATCAAAACAATTTTCTAATTAACACACAGGTCACAACCACACAAGTGTATTCCATCTTTTTCTTTTTTAGTCATTAAATGACCTTGGAAATAATTATATATATAATAGAACTGATCAAATATACTTTTATATTTGAATACGATTTATCCACTTTAAGTTGGTAGACAATTCTTGATTGTTACAATCTCTGTTATTAGGGAGAGAGTTTTCAACAAACTTCCAGCTTTCTACAGAACCCCCATTTATATATTTTTATAAATCATACATAAAACTAAATACAGTTCAAAAAAGAAAAAACACTATTCATTTGGAATACTCTATACCTTTGGACTTGTGATGGAATTTTTAGACTATTTGGGTTTTAATTCAAAATATCATTAAGTTCTGTTTAAATTTTCACTTTGGATTCTAGGGAAATAAATTATTTATTCAATTTTCCTAAACTTGTTTGCTTTTGCTCATCTGTTACTTTGTTTAAGACCAAAGAGTTGTAACATCTTAAGAACTATTACTTTTTTCTCTCAATTGTTCATTATGAAAACATTCAGATTCAAACATTTCACTCAGTAATGTTCCTTTTCTATGGTGAATAACCATTCTTGAGGCTTTTGATTACAGTTTATTTAATCATAAAGATGATTTCTTTCTCTGACATCATACATCATTTCAAAGAATGTCCAAGATGAAACTTTAGGTTTGTAAAGTTGATCTTTTATTAATATAGTATTTATCAAGTATTTCATCTCATAAAACAGAAAGTGAATTTACCAAATTATAATCCAATTTTTATCAACTGACCATACCAATCTCTCTCTCTCTCTCTCTCTCTCTCTCTCTGTGCAGTTTGTCTCATTTATAACTTCAATAGTTCAATCAGCATACATGATTCCTGTCATAAATGAAGCATGTAAAATACTGTACATCTTTTTTTTTCACCAAATATGCTTGTCTTTTTATGGCAATGTTGAATATAATGCTATGGATAATGCTAAGTATATTATGTTTTTTAATTTTCATATTTTTTAAATTATAATCTCAGAAGTGTGACTCTTATTAATTTCAAATAGTATATAATATTAACACTACAAATAATAGTATTATAGTTTTCATACTAGGTATCTTATATTATTAATAAAGTTTCTTTTAAATTCATTAAATAAAGTTTTGGAAAGAATTAGATTTTATTTCAAAATTTACAACAAATCCAGTACATTGCATGTAAAATGTTAATCCATTTAAAGACCACTACATTACCAAATAAGGCTGCAAAAGGAAACAGTTAAAAGTTAATTAAAGCATGTTGGCAACTGACCAGAATAGAGCACTGAATTTCTGTGAACACTTCTCAGGAGGGATAATCCATAGCTTTCATCTTTAACATCTACCCACCAAGCCTGGGTTCAATTAGGGAGACAAATATTCAAACCTTAGAATTTGACAGTAAGTTTTCTGCACATATTGTTAACTGACTAGAACAAACAACTGATTTAATATGAACACTTATCAGGAGGGATAATCACTGGCCTTTCATCTTTAATTTCCTCCCAGCAAGCAGGGTTCACCGACAAACCCTTTGGAGACCCAGCTGTCCTTTTAAAACAAAATGCATTTTCTGCACTGTTGCTAAACTTTGCTTAATTAACACAGCCAATTAGATGGAAGTTATTGTGTTAAAAATTCACTGTTAACTGCCCTTGCAAACAAAGGCATCCAATCAGATTTTCAACTGAATTGTCAAATTGTTCACCAGCCAATGGCAGTGATTAAAATTTATTCCAACTGAGTTAGGACACTCCCATATCACCCATAAATACTACAGCAAACTGCAAGTTATTCAGATTGCAAAGCCAGTGCTTCATGCCTTTCTGAAAAAATCAAGATAGTGCTACAAAATAATTCAGTTGGACAAACATTTATAGAATTCTCAGACAATATTCTGATACCTGTTAAAGAATTGGAATATTCTCATTGGAGCTTTTATGCAATTTCATTTCTAATTTATTGTAACCATGGCAACCTTTCCAACCTTCACCTTTGGAGACTCTACATCTTTTGACATTGAGGAGAAATTGTCACAATCAGGAAGAATTTCACTGACCAATCTTGTGGCTGCCACAATTGGGACAATTGGGACATTTGATTCAGAACAAACAAGCTCCTGTATCAACTTTTCAAACCGTGCTGATAATGAAGTATATGCTTCTGATGACAATTCCAACCTAAGTTCATCATCATTTAAAGTTTCCAACCAAACGAAGATAATCTTCCAGTCACAGTCCAGCCATGACTCATCTTGTCCCACCAGTGCTGACAACGTTAACAAACTAACAAAACAAAATGAGTCATATGATTCAGATTTAGAGGAAGCATGTGCCTTCAATGACTCGGATGACTTCCTGGACCATATAACGACAGCAAAAGGGACTGAGCTGAATTCATCGATAGTGAGATCTCCCCCATCTTTGGTCTCTGCATCTACCACTCCTATCTGCGAAAGTCAACAAAACACATCATTGATCAGACTTCTCCATTCACCTCCAGACATTCTTCTTAATAACCCATTGTTTAAGGACCTACAAGCTGTACTACTGGATGAATGCAAGATGGATGTTATACCAAAGACTCTGTTAGATGCATGCATGCCACATTTTACAATGGATGTCTATGCTCGTGAGCATGATCTTCAAAAGAAATTTGATCAGTTACAGAAGTCTTATCCACAGGAGAGTGATCAACTGTCCCAATTTTTTCGATATCATTTTGCACTGACTGAGACGGAACGTTTCAAAGCACTTAATGAAAGTAACTTTTCTCGCAGCTATCATGACTCACTTAACTCTCATTATGACAGTGACCTGCACAAAATCATGGATGGTGTTGAGAAAAGCCTGAAACTACTTGATCAAGCTGCAAAAGGTAGCAGTAGCAAGAGATACATGCCCTACATACCTCGCCAACGACCAATGCTTTCTCGTCGTGCTGTGAAAATGATGGAGGAATGGTATGCTAGGAATTGTGAGCGTCCATATCCAAACAGTGCTGCGGTCGAAGCCATTGCACAAGCTGGTGGCATAACCAACGAGCAGGTGAAGAAGTGGTTTGCCAACAAACGCAACAGATGTAAGAACATTCGCACACTGCCAGATATCAGTTAACAACCATCCGATCTAGTGAAACCAACAATGACATGAATACTCTTGTTGCAGTGCCGTATTATTTGTACAATTGATGATAAAGAATTTGTTGTGCACATTATTTCTAAATGTTCAAGTTCTATTTTCTCATGTTTTCAACTAATCTTTATGTAAAAATGAGAGAGAAAGAGAGACATTGCTGCTTTAGTGTTGATAGTTTTATTGTTAACATATTATTATGGTACATTTTAGTGCTTAAATTAATTTACACATAAATTCTTTCTCAGCTTTATTTTACATTCTGACAACACTCATTGGCTTTAAATTGATGAATGGTTGTAAAGTATTTACATTTTGATATCATTTTATGCATATGACTTTCTTTTAATGTTACATTATGATAATGATGGTATGGCTGCTTTTCAACTACAGGCTTTAAACTGTTGACATTTTTAATAGAATTGCAATCTTAACATTAATTTCTTAGAAACAGCAAAGTGGTTATCAGTGGACTTCTTCTTATGTATATGTATGTGGCACATATTTTGATACAAAATTTCTGTAATTACAATCATCAGCCACTTTAACTGATATGCTGTTATCATTTGTTTTTTTATAAAGAATAATTGCCATTATAATATAATGTATCTATCAAAATCATTGAAATATAAATCTGCTGTATATTGATCTAACCATTTCTTGTTGACATTACATTATTCTAAGTACAGAATGTATTATATTTAGTTTATTAGAAATATATATAAAATAGTCTAGTGCTTGAAATTTAATCTAAGAAATATAGAAGTGCTTTGTAATCTTCTTTCATTAATGTAATCCGCTATTGTATATAATGGTGTATCTACGGAATGCAATCATGTAGTGTACATAGAAAGGTAGTGTTTGAAAATTAACCCAATTAGAAGAAACATAAAATTGCTTTTTAATCTGTTAGTGCTACTTAAATATAATAAAAAAAATTTGTAACAAAATTGTTTTCTTGTGTTTAAACATCACTTTATACCTTATGGCTCCAAATCAAATTGCAAACCAGAAAACAAAACTTTTTATACACAAAACATTTATATAACTCCATACTACTGCAGCCGTACTGACATATGGTGATTTAAGAACAGAAGAAATATTTTTCTACTGTACGGAAATTAATTCCAAATATCAACCACAATATATTCAATGATTATATCAAACTTTTAGTCATTTCCAGAAATGATTGTAAACAATAATGTCCAAGCAGAAAATGAAGTCAATGAAAATATTTGTCTTTACATATAATCAGCACTATGTAGCCAGTATAGTGTTGATGTTCTTTCCTATATATATAGGCACACAGATTGACAGGACATAAAAGACAAAAAAAAAACCCCCTCAAAGCAATATCAAAATAGAGATACTATAGCAGTTTATAAAATCTTGATACTTATTTTCTGTTCAATTTTCTTTTCACAAAATAGGTTATCTTCAAATCTGTTTCAGAATATACTATCACTGTCTCACATGACCTTTTGTTGAAAGAGTGAGGCATACAATGATCTAGACTGATGATTCTAGCATGAATAGAGCTTATGAAAAAAAAAGTTACACCAATGAAGTATGAAGTACGGATCACTATAATTTTTTTTCTAATATATATATATGGGTATAATACTCATCAGGATGTATTCACGCGCCAAGATTCATCATTCCTGGTAGATATATTGCATATACATGAGTACAAATGATTGGTCATTATGCATACCATATGAATACAAATGATTGGTCATTATGCATACCATAAGAGTACAAATGATTGGTCGTTAAGCATATTGTTTGATGATGAAAATAAATTATAGTACATTTCAAAGTAATCTACTAAGAACTTCATTTATAAAATTGTGTCATACAGTGCATACAGCTGCATGTCAGTGGGTAATATTTATTACAACCTGAGTGTAACCAATGATTATATGCGGCATAGTACAATGACTCAAAGTCCCACTGCAAACTCCACACACCCAGATATGCCATACCGTAATGCACTGGCAGACCTGGGTTTATGTAGCTTCTCGGGAGTATAGTTTGAATATACCTTCCCGTTTGTTTGTATCCCACTACCAATTTAAAAAATGAAAAGTGCAAATGAGATAAAAGATGCACAGAACCTAGATCATTTATTGAATTATAATTTCAAAACTGATTTCCCCAAGAGAGAACCCTAACACCTAATAGGGACAAAGAATGCCAAAATCTATCAGCTAAATACAGCAACTTAACATAAGCTCATGCAAAATAGAAGTCACGTTGATCCCATGTTTGGAATGCATATAGTAAGACAGATTTATATAATCACCTATTTTAAAAGTACCACCTATCAGTGAAATATTAAATATGGGTCAGTCACCTACATTTAAGATGAGGATCTAGTACTAAGTTAATCTGCTCCCTCTCACCATTTTTTCCGTGATTCTAGGTATAGCAGTATTATACAGTAGACATAACACCAAATTGTTGAGGACCTAACAGCAAATACATATGCCAGTTATATGGTAAATGCAGGTCACAATGCCTTTTTTTGTTGTAAGGTTGTGGTACTAACTGGGCTACATACAATCAACTGGTTTGATGATTCTGCCATAAACAATACTTGAGACTTATAATTCTAGCATGAAACAAAGCTCATGAAATCAACTTAAAACACACAATTTAACCAAGTCAGTGAAGCAGGATATATTGGTTACAATGACCTATTTCTGTGATGATTTTATAGTACTCTAAATGCATCCCCAAACTTCAGGAATCTAGGAACAACAGTGTATAGCAGGTATATACTGAATCAAATATACAGTGAAACTCCTCAAAATCAAGACAGCATCCCTCCAAGACAACATTTCTCGTTTAGTCTGAAATATTTTCTTCTTTAATATCATATCTTCCCCTCAGTACACAAAACCCTTTAACTTCGAATATGAAAACAAACTTTGAGCTGAAAAAGAACAAAATTGAAGCTCCATTTAAATCTTTGAAAAATATTTTATCTGCTAAATTCCTGACACAAGATGCAATAGTATACCTTATATCTGTCAATGATTTAGGTCACTACACTCTGTAATAGGGGAGACAGCAACAAGCTTCTAGTTTTCTACTGAATCTATATATTATATAATTATAAATCATGCATGAAAGTTTAACTGAATAAATAGTTTTTTAAAAAATCCTACCACAAGCTGGAACTGATATATCAAGGTTAGCAAGTACTGTCATAGGGTAATTTGTCAGACAAAGACCTGGAAAATGTCCCAAGGTTATGTCAGGTTAAAACACTAAACATGCACACAGACATATTTCAGCCAAGAGGTCTTAAGTCTTTGCACTACAAAAGTGCTAGCATTTAAGACAAATTATTAAAAACCAAATGACTGCAGGTAAGCCATTTAAGACAAATTATATTTCTCCGCTCATTATCTAAATTATATTTCTCTGCTCATTATCTAATTGTGATTTATCGTTTTCATTTGCACATATAATCAATAAGATAATAATTCTTTATTTCAGTCTCCATATTACATACATATAAATTAAAACACATATAAAAAATAGAAGTCTTTCCAATCACAGTCATCTTATGTACAAATATACAGACACATCTACAACACCAGAATGTGTCTGGTGTTAAGAATGAAATTATGTAAGACGTCTAAATAGTAATTTGTTCCATCTAGCCATAATCTGAGAATTTAAACAAATATAATAGTTCCACAATGATTTCAACATACAATTCTTACTATGACATATTCTTGACATCATTGAAAATACACACTTTTCATTACTTCTGCAAACTGAATAGGTTATAGTTTACAACCACAACTGAGGCACTGTTCCACCTTGGAAGGCATAACAGAAAATGATGAATATTATTATAACCAATAACTAGCTGGATTTTTCCTTTTCTTTTTCCTCCCGTCATAGATATTAATAGTTCTAAATCAAAACAATTCTCACTGTCACTCAAATGAGTATGTATACCACACACCAAATATGGCTCGACTCTTTTTGGATACACAAGTAATTCAGTAGATGGACCATATGCATGGGTTGCTCATCTTTTTGAACTCATATGGGCTTTACTGCATAAATTTTCAAAAAATTAACTTTGTTTTTGTTTTCTCTGTTTCATTCAAAATGTAGAAAAATTCTGAAATTAAGCTCATGTTCAGTCTTTATAAATATGGCCAAAATTAAAGGTACACAGGGATACCTCATCTAAAAACAGCCTGAATACACTAATATGATCATGTGACAAATCAAGACAGTAATCTACAGTGTAAACAAATGTGAGAGTGGATATTGATGCTTTCACATTAATTTATGTGACAATAAAATACTTACTCGTGTCACCAACCAGATGTAATAGTTTTACTACATATTAATGTGCCAACTCAAGAATTTTAATAAACAGGTTTAGAGTAGTGGATAAACCAAATGGCTTGTGTACACAAACATACCCATCCCAAATTCACACACAGTGTAATTTTAGTGTTAATAAGTGAAACTTTAGAGTAGTTTTATTATCATTAGGACAGATGAATCACATTCTAAATTCAGACATTCAAAAACTACAGGACTGGTCCTGTCTTTGGCTAGTGACCTTTAACCAAGACAAAACAGAGTCAATACTCATAGCACAAAAAAATTAAAATAATTCTTTAAAGTTTTCGAAAGAATTATTTTTTACTTCAAAATTTATAACAAATCCAGTACAATGCATGTAAAATGTTAATCCATTTAAAGACCACTACACAACCAATTAAGGCTGCAAAAGGAAACAGTTAAAAGTTATTTAAAGCATGTTGGCAACTGACCACAATAGAACATTGAATTTCTGTGAACACTTCTCAGGAGGGATAATACATAACTTTCATCTTCAACATTTACCCACCAAGCCTGGGTTCAATAACTGTTCCTTTAGGGAGCCAGATATTCAAGCCTTAGAATTTAACAAAAGGATTTCTGCACATATCATTAAATGAACAGAATAGACAACTGATTATTGTGAACACTTATCAGGAGGGATAATCACTGGCATTTCATCTTTAATTTTCTCCCAGCTAGCAGGGTTCAATGACAGTCCCTTTGGACACCCAGCTATGCTTTTAAAAAAATTCCTTTTTCTGCACTTTTGCTCAAGTTAGTTTAATTAACACAGCCAATTAGATGGAAGTGACCTTTAACCAAGACAAAATAGAGTCAATACTCATAACACAAAAAAACAATTCAAATAACCATCATAAACTGCTCTGTCTAGTAAAGATATTCAAGAGGTATTCCAACACAAGCAATTAGCTATTATATTGTCTTTTGATGCCACATGGCAGGCTCATGTCAAGCATTTGCCAAGAAAGACTCTGGAAAAAGTTAATATTCTGAAGAATTTTAAATATAGATTGGATCGCTTCTTCTTGGAAAGAATGTACAGATCTTATACACTTCCTGTTTTTTACTATCCTGATTCTATCTGAGATATTTGTAATATGCAAGAAAAAGAATCACTGGAAAAAATAAATTTGGAAGCTTTGAAAATATTAGTAATAGGTGCTACCAAGAGTCTGGCTCAGGCATTATTATATAAGGAAAAGAGGTGGCATAGCATGAATCTTCAACACTACAGGCATAAATTAATTCAGTTCTTTAAAATGTACCATAGTTTTCCTCAAAAATGTTTACAAGATATAATTCAGTCTTGTTATTATCAATATCTACACCATTTCATCACTGAATACTATTTCATTTCATTTGTGCCAAATGACACTGAATCAAAAACAATTTATGCCTTTCATAATTCAACTGTGGAAACAAGTTACTGATTGAAATAATATGTAGCCCATCCATTCCATTATTTTCAAACTTATGTGAATCAGGATAAACATAAAAATTCCTCCATATTATTTTGTTGGTGCTCCAGTGGATCAAGATCAGCACATGAGATTGAAAATCAAATCCAGTGGCTTAAAACACAATTTATTCCTAAATCCTATTTCTAACTGTACTGCACATGTGGAAAGGAGAAAGAATGGAACATTTTCTGTTAGAAAGTCAAAAATATAAAACTCTGAGTCAATGTGTTCTCTTCACATTACCAACCCGACTTACAATTAAGACATTCATATCTGGCAATCCAATGTATTCTGATGAAATTAATATGCAAATATTTACGGCAGTGCAAACCTTCATAAAATTATCAAAACAATTTTCTAATTAACACACAGGTCACAACCATGCAAGTGTATTCCATCTTTTTCTTTTTTTTGTCATTAAATGACCTTGGAAATAATTATATATATACTAGAACTGATCAAATATACTTTTATATTTGAATACGATTTATCCACTTTAAGACGGGAGACAATTCTTGATTGTTACAATCTCTGTTATTAGGGAGAGAGTTTTCAACCAGCTTCCAGCTTTCTACAGAATCCACATTTATATATTTTTATAAATCATACATGAAACTAAATACAGTTTAAAAAAGAAAAAACACTAATTCATTTGGAATACTCTATACTTTTGGACCTGTGATGGAAATTTTAGACTCTTTGGGTTTTAATTCAAAATATCATTAAGTTCTGTTTAAATTTTCACTTTGGATTCTAGGGAAATGAATTATTTATTGAATTTTCCTAAACTTGTTTGCTTTGCTCATTTCTGTTACTTTGTTTAAAACCAAAGAGTTGTAACATCTTAAGAACTATTACTTTTTTCTCTCAATTGTTCATTATGAAAACATTCAGATTCAAACATTTCACTCAGTAATGTTCCTTTTCTATGGTGAATAACCATTCTTGAGGCTTTTGATTACAGTTTATTTAATCATAAAGATGATTTCTTTCATTGACATCATACATCATTTCGAAGAATATCCAAGATGAAACTTTAGGTTTGTAAAGTTGATCTTTTATTAATATAGTATTTATCAAGTATTTCATCTCATAAAACAGAAAGTGAATTTACCAAATTATAATCCAATTTTTATCAACTGACCATACCAATCTCTCTCTCTCTCTCTCTCTCTCTGTGCAGTTTGTCTCATTCATAACTTCAATAGTTCAATCAGCATACATGATTCCTGTCATAAATGAAGCATGTACAATACCGTACATTTTTTTTTTTCACCAAATATGCTTGTCTTTTTATGGCAATGTTGAATATAATGCTATGGATAATGCTAAGTATATTATGTTTTTTAATTTTCATATTTTTTAAATTATAATCTCAGAAGTGTGACTCTTATCAATTTCAAATATTATATAATATTAACACTACAAATAACAGTATTATAGTTTTCATACTAGGTACCTTATATTATTAATAAAGTTTCTTTTAAATTCATTAAATAAAGTTTTGGAAAGAATTAGATTTTATTTCAAAATTTACAACAAATCCAGTACATTGCATGTAAAATGTTAATCCATTTAAAGACCACTACATAACCAATTAAGGCTGCAAAAGGAAACAGTGAAAAGTTAATTAAAGCATGTTGGCAACTGACCAGAATAGAGCACTGAATTTCTGTGAACACTTCTCAGGAGGGATAATCCATAGCTTTCATCTTTAACATCTACCCACTAAGCCTGGGTTCAATTAGGGAGCCAAATATTCAAGCCTTAGAATTTGACAGTAAGTTTTCTGCACATGTTGTTAACTGACTAGAATAGACAACTGATTTAATGTGAACACTTATCAGGAGGGATAATCACTGGCCTTTCATCTTCAATTTCCTCACTACAAGCAGGGTTCAGTGACAAACCCTTTGGAGACCCAGCTATCCTTTTAAAACAAAATGCATTTTCTGCACTGTTGCTAAACTTTGCTTAATTAACACAGCCAATTAGATGGAAGTTATTGTGTTAAAAATTCACAGTTAACTGCCCTTGCAAACAAAGGCATCCAATCAGATTTTCAACTGAATTGTCAAATTGTTCACCAGCCAATGGCAGTGATTAAAATTTATTCCAACTGAGTTAGGACACTCCCATATCACCCATAAATACTACAGCAAACTGCAAGTTATTCAGATTGCAAAGCCAGTGCTTTATGCCTTTCTGAAAAAATCAAGATAGTGCTACAAAATAATTCAGTTGGACAAACATTTATAGAATTCTCAGACAATATTCTGATACCTGTTAAAGAATTGGAATATTCTCATTGGAGCTTTTATGCAATTTCATTTCTAATATTTTATTGTAACCATGGCAACCTTTCCAACCTTCACCTTTGGAGACTCTACATCTTTTGACATTGAGGAGAAATTGTCACAATCAGGAAGAATTTCACTGACCGATCTTGTGGCTGCCACAATTGGGACATTTGATTCTGAACAAACAAGCTCCTGTATCAACTTTTCAAACCGTGCTGATAATGAAGTATATGCTTCTGATGACAATTCCAACCTAAGTTCATCATCATTTAAAGTTTCCAACCAAACCAAGATGCTCTTCCAGTCACAGTCCAGCCATGATTCATCTCGTCCCACCAGTGCTGACAACGTTAACAAACTAACAAAACAAAATGAGTCATATGATTCAGATTTAGAGGAAGCATGTGCCTTCAATGACTCGGATGACTTCCTGGACCATATAACAACAGCAAAAGGGATTGCGCTGAATGCATCAATAGTGAGATCTCCCCCATCTTTGGTCTCTGCATCTACCACTCCTATCTGCGAAAGTCAACAAAACACATCATTGATCAAACTTCTCCATTCACCTCCAGACATTCTTCTTAATAACCCATTGTTTAAGGACCTACAAGCTGTACTACTGGATGAATGCAAGATGGATGTTATACCAAAGACTCTGTTAGATGCATGCATACCACATTTTACAATGGATGTCTATGCTCGTGAGCGTAATCTTCAAAAGAAATTTGATCAGTTACAGAAGTCTTATCCACAGGAGAGTGATCAACTGTCCCAATTTTTTCGATATCATTTTGCACTGATTGAGACGGAACGTTTCAAAGCACTTAATGAAAGTAACTTTTCTCACAGCTATCATGACTCACTTAACTCTCATTTTGACAGTGACCTGCACAAAATCATGGATGGTGTTGAGAAAAGCCTGAAACTACTTGATCAAGCTGCAAAAGGTAGCAGTAGAAAGAGATACATGCCCTACATACCTCGCCAACGACCAATGCTTTCTCGTCGTGCTGTGAAAATGATGGAGGAATGGTATGCTAGGAATTGTGAGCGTCCATATCCAAACAGTGCTGCGGTGGAAGCCATTGCACAAGCTGGTGGCATAACCAACGAGCAGGTGAAGAAGTGGTTTGCCAACAAACGCAACAGATGTAAGAACATTTGCACACTGCCAGATATTAGTTAACAACCATCCGATCTAGTGAAACCAACAATGACATGAATACTCTTGTTGCAGTGCTGTATTATTTGTACAATTGATGATAAAGAATTTGTTGTGCTCATTATTTCTAAATGTTCAAGTTCTATTTTCTCATGTTCTCAACTAATCTTTATGTAAAAATGAGAGAGAAAGAGAGACATTGCTGCTTTAGTGTTGATAGTTTTATTGTTAACATATTATTATGTGTACATTTTAGTGCTTAAATTAATTTACACATAAATTCTTTCTCAGCTTTATTTTACATTCTGACAACACTCATTGGCTTTAAATTGATGAATGGTTGTAAAGTATTTACATTTTGATATCATTTTATGAATTTGACTGTCTTTTAATGTTACATTATGATAATGATGGTATGGCTGCTTTTCAACTACAGGTTTTAAACATTTTTAATAGAATTACAATCTTAACATCAATTTCTTAGAAACAGTAAAGTGGTTATCAGTGGACTTCTTATGTATATGTATGTGGCACATATTTTGATACAAAATTTCTGTAATTACAATCATCAGCTACTTTAACTGATATGCTGTTATCATTTGTTTTTTTTATAAAGAATAATTACCATTATAATATAATGTATCTATCAAAATCATTGAAGTATAAATCTGCTGTATATTGATCTAACCATTTCTTGTCAACATTACATTATTCTAAGTACAGATTGTATTATATTTAGTTTATTAGAAATATATATAAAATAGTCTAGTGCTTGAAATTTAACCTAAGAAATACATAAGTGCTTTGTAATCTTCTTTCATTATTGTAATTTGCTATTGTATATAATGGTGTATCTATTGAATGCAATCATGTAGTGTACATAGAAATGTAGTGTTTGAAAATTAACCCAATTAGAAGAAACATAAGATTGCTTTGTAAATCTGTTAGTGCTACTTAAACATAATAAAAAAATTTTGTAACAAAATTGTTTTCTTGTGTTTAAACATCACTTTATACCTTATGGCTCCAAATCAAATTGCAAACCAGAAAACAAAACTTTTTATACACAAAACATTTATATAACCCCATACTACTGCAGCAGTACTGATATATGGTGATTTAAGAACAGAAGAAATATTTTTCTACTGTACTGAAATTAATTCCAAATATTAACCACAATATATTCAATGATTACATCAAACTTTTAGTCATTTTCAGAAATGATTGTAAACAATAATGTCCAAGCAGAAAATGAAGTCAATGAAAATATTTGTCTTTACATATAATCAGCACTATGTAGCCAGTATAGTGTTGATGTACTTTCCTATATATATAGGCACACAGATTGACAGGACATAGAAGACCAAAAAAAAAATCCCTCAAAGCAATATCAAAATAGAGATACTATAGCAGTTTATAAAATCTTGATACTTATTTTCTGTTCAATTTTCTTTTCACAAAATAGGTTATCTTCAAATCTGTTTCAGAATATACTATCACTGTCTCACATGACCTTTTGTTGAAAGAGTGAGGCATACAATGATCTAGACTGATGATTCTAGCATGAATAGAGCTTATGAAAAAAAAAAGTTACACCAGTGAAGTATGAAGTACGGATCACTATAATTTTTTTTCTAATATATATATATGGGTATAATACTCATCAGGATGTATTCACGCGCCAAGATTCATCATTCCTGGTAGATATATTGCATATACATGAGTACAAATGATTGGTCGTTATGCATACCATATGAATACAAATGATTGGTCATTATGCATACCATAAGAGTACAAATGATTGGTCGTTAAGCATATTGTTTGATGATGAAAATAAATTATAGTATATTTCAAAGTAATCTACTAAGAACTTCATTTATAAATTTGTGTCATACAGTGCACACAGCTGCATGTCAGTGGGTAATATTTATTACAACCCGAGTGTAACCAATGATTATATGCGGCATAATACACTGGCTCAAAGTCCCACTGCAAACTGCACACACCCAGA
>JAECUM010045412.1:0-20000 GCA_016617855.1 Megalonaias nervosa
CTGTTCAATTACTTAACTATGCTGTGTTTGTAGTGCTCTACTTTCTTCATTTGCACCATCTTTAATGTTTAAATCAAACCCGTGTCTTATCTTTATTAAGTCAATATGAATGGAACTTAAAGTTCCGAAAATAAACGTAGCAACTTATCATTTGTAAATGAGTTTGCGATTACTCGGAAAAGAGAAAGAAATATATTTTGTGGCGAATACACTGGAAAGGGTTGTGCAGAGTTTATTTAGTGCATTCATTCCGACAACACACAGTTGCTTGCAGTGAATCTTGACTGTGTTTGAAGTGCAAGTACGGGTATTTATATGGGATATAAATAAAACATATGTATTGTATATAAACCCTATCTTTGATATACTAATCGCTACATACATTTTTCAGTAAACGTAATATAGGAAAGCTCCAGTTCCTTTTAATAACATATTTATACATCTCGTGTTATATCTTATCACCTGTTACGGTACGAAACATCCAAACGGGAATTCATATAGTTAATAAGGAATTTACAAAGGTAACGTTCCTAAAGTCACCTTTCTCTGCTTTTTCAAACCAGTGGTCTTAAATATCATTTTTGCAGTTAGATAATATCAAAAAAAAAAAAAAAAATAAAGTATTTAAGAATATGATATTTGCCGAGTATTTATAAATATTGGGCCCGAGATAATGTGACTCTGAATGCCCGAGCTACCTATACCATATGAACGACGGACCAATCTTTATTAATAGTCAATAAATAACCTCTTCATTATATACCTAAAAGCAATTGTTCTGTTGTTTAACATGAATAATACAATAACACTCGAAACATTATCTATATATTGTTGATTCTATGAACGAAACAGTCTACTATAATGCTGTGAGGATATTCTCAATCAGCTGTTTACTAGGCTAAGTCTGTTAAAGAGAACGAAATGTTATCTAGCCCAAGTAACACAAGGCAATATTGTTATCCTTAAAAGAATTGACCATTTACCGAAATTACGTCATCAGTATGGTTATTTTGTTCCAACCAGTTTTGAGATGCGAACACTTTAGAATAGCAAGGTTCAACCTCATTCAATCCTGCTGTTTGTATTTATTATTTGACTGTGTAGTCTATGTAAACATATGCATCAAATATCGTGTAGATTCTACATAGCCCTGTTGTATTCTGGTCTATATGTAATCATCTGTTTTGATCGTGTACCACTGAAAAATTATTCGAAAGTTGCCAAAACTTTTGGGCTCGTTTTAAACCAGCTTTTACACTGTTGTTATTCATTTATTTGATTTCTTTAATGTCATGTATTTCCCAGACAAGCACGGTCTTGTTTGATCTATTATTTTTTCACACAGTGCTATTGGTCGTGTGATTTGTAACTCGTATATTTTTCTCTGTTGAAAGACAAAGAAACAATTGATCCATTGAAGCATCATGCAAAAAAATACAATATTAGCATATATATATAGGCAAAATATGCTGAATAACAAATGTTCCTTTTTAGTTATAAACTATTTGTGAGTAGCAGAACTTTACACTGATATAGATAAATGATGAAGAAGTAAAGATGATTTGGTGAAAACATGATTAAAGACATTTTTGCTTACGGTTGAGTCAACTATTCGGGGCCGAAATTCCACTGAGCAGTGTTAAAATATTGTTCATACCACGCCTTGTACACATGAGTTATACACATCATTCTTTGACTCTAGCGCAGGTTGAGGAAACTTTAGAGGCAGCTATTAATAGCCAACGAATAATAGAAGACATACACGGACAACACATCAATCTTGGTATAGTTTTATGGAAACTGTGAGAAAAAATAATAATAAAAAATACAACAATAATCTCACATTTTCCATAAAACTATATCAATTTCGAAGAGCAAACAATAAGAAATGTCGAATTTTAATGGTTATTTGAAAAGTAAACATAATAACTAGACATTTTTAAACAGGCGTTTATTTGCGATAAAAACCGAATCTTGTGAGATATTTTTTTTTCCCTTGGTATTGCAGGATAAAGCTTGAACGTTGAAGGAAAATAGTCTGTTTTTGACTAATATACAAATAAAATGATAATAAAGATTCAAACTGTCGAGGTAAATTTTTTTATTATTTTATTTGGTCGTCATATAAATTTTGTTTCTTTGGGTTTTTATTCTGGTTTATTGTGCAATCATATTTCCTGACTTTGTGAATTTGTACCTCTAAAAAAGGAATTGGTAGATTGCGGAAGCGCTTGTGCTCGTTTCACACCAGTTTTACAGTTTTCAGTTTTTCGTTCATATCTATCATTTCCAGGAAAAGCACGATTTTCTTTGATCCAACGGTCTTACACATAATCCTATTGGCTGTGTGATTTTTAAACTTGTATGTGTTTCTCTGTTTACGAACAAAGAGAAAATCAAACTGAACCTGTGAAGCCGAAGACAAATATTCCTTTGTGTGGATAAATGTATAATGTTCCTTTTCTTTATGAAATATCTGTATGATGCAGGACCACATACTAAGAGATTTAATCGATGACGTAGAAAACATGGCCTGACGATTTTAATACTTACCAGCTCATGTCTGCGTACAACAAATGAAATTAGCCAAGAAAAGTAAACACCATAGATTGTTGTTTCGCATTAGAAAAGTCTTCCACATGTTTCATTACAATATAGTTATCATTTGTGAAGGACTGTTAGGAAATATAAATACGGAAAATTATTAAAGTCATTAAAGAATAATGCTAATAAGTAGACATTTCGAGACAAAAAATATCGAAATATGGAATGACTCTCGATATCCTGAGATTTTTCTTGGCGATTCGAGTTTTTGTTATTTTAATGTTACATTAATCGTAGAATCTATTGTCATTTTCCTCAAATATTCCATTGTTATCGTGCAATATGCAGGTTAAAGTTAGGAAAGCAAATTTGTATTGAAAGTTCAGGTTTCTTTAAATATTTCCAGTTGTTATATTTATTTGAACTTGCGAGTTTTCTTCTCGAAGAAGAGTTTTCTTCGAGAAGAGTTTTCTTCTCGAAGTGGTAGAGTTTTATGGAAAATGCGAGGAAAGCTTTATACGTGTAGTTTTGTTCTTCCCGAACATTTTACAGACTCCATTTTAAGGTATATACTTGATTATGTCTCTGGTTGATTCTCTGTTGTATATAGGATGTTAATCTTAAATTGAGCGATGTGTCCATATGGTTATCTTCACATAGGTAGCGCGTGACTGAAACGGATCAACATTACACCTTGAAGATGTTAAATAAAACAATTAACCAAATGATAAATCTGGCCAAAAGCTTTATTAAAGCAGTTTCTCTCCAACCTCTGACTTAGCTATTTGTGTTCTAACTTCTGCTGTGTAATGTTAACTTATTATTCATATTATGAAACATGAGTTACATACATCACAACAGAAGATATACAGTGAGACTAAGCCTAAATCTAATCTTGATGTTGAAGTTGAAATCTAACAATCTCTTATGCTTCTAACCAATGAAACTTTAAACAAAAATATTACCTGCGAGTTCACCAATGCCTCCGATATACAATATAGATATTATGGCTATTGTTGGGTTGCCAATAGGAATTGGTTATTAGATACAAATAATTATTATATTGTTTCCTGAAAATACTTTTGTTTTGGTCTTTCTTCTGTTTTTTTGTTTTGTGTGTGTAATCATTTTGCTTGACTTTGTGGCCTTGAAGAAGGAATCGGTAGATACCGCAAGCGTTTCGGACGGTTTCACAATAGTTTTGCACTGTTGCTTTTCCGTTTTCCATTCACATTTATTTTTCCATGACCAATACGACCACCTTTGATCCAGTGCTCTTGCACATAATGTTATTTGCCGTAACTTGCATATATTTCGTTGCTTGAAGACAAAGATTAAAGCAAAGTGATCTATGAAGCGGCATGATGCAGAATAATGCAGTATTGGCAACATATTCAAGAGCAAACTATATGCGAATAACAAAACAATATCTATACCGACAAGATATATTGTATATGGAATGTTCCTTCGCTTTTTGTATATGTACGACCACATAAGGATATATTTAATTCATCCTTTGGAAAACAAGGTTTGCCGGTTATAATAATGATTAAGTCATGCCTGCGTACCACAGACAGAATCAGTAAAGAAAAATGAACATTATATGCTGTTGAGTTGTTTTAATTGAAAAAGTCTTTCACGTGATTTAATATAGAATTTACATCATTTTAGAATGAATAATTCGAGATTTTACTACTATTTTTTAGTTACACTAATCGTAAAAACTTAAAATTTTCCTCCAATTTTAGTAATATAGAGGACGAAATCTATAATTCAATTTTTATCGCAACTTTAAGATTTACTTTAGTATTTGAATTATTATGCTTAATGCTTATTTTGCTAAGACCTTGAACTGCAAGTCTCGACCCTTCTGTCTTTCAAAGTTGTACAATTGTATGGAAAATTTGAGGGTAGTTTTACATTCGTATCGTTATTTTTCTTCTCATCTAATAGAAAGTAAAACAACTTTAAGTAAAAAATCCATGTCAATTATAAATTGTTCAGGTACTTACATGAGTATGACTTCAATCTAGCTGAGTCTAATGTGAAACTGATTCTCTCTCCTACGCAGCATACTAATCTTAAGTTCACCGATAAGTGTCCATGTGGTTTTATTCACATCGATAGCTCCAGACTGATAATCGTCATGTTTCCAAAACTAATAAACCCCCACACTTTTCCCGAAGTAAATTCCACTGAGATTTGTTACAATATTGTTGACATTAAGCATCATACGTTTGAGATATATTCCTACCGCTCAGCTGGCCTAAGAGATTAGAGCGTCTCGGGTTTGAACCAAAGACTTATAAAAATAGTAATAGTACTAGTGCCCGCATACGTTGTACTACTTTTGTAACGGTTCGGACTAGTCGGTCTGGTGTCACGATAATGTAACAGCGTGGGAAGTAATAATACATGTCAGTGTGATGATGCTCCAGTGCTAGACTTCACATTAAACTGCCACACTGCAGCAATAGTTACGATATGACTGAAAAAATTGATGAAATCTAACTTAAAAATCCTAATCACACACACACACACACACACACACACACACACACACACACACACACACTTCTCTTTGATTCTAGCTCAATTTGAGACCAATACTAGATTATGCTCTGATACGCAAAAACGGAACAAATACATGAAATCTAGCTTAAAAATCCTAATCACACACACACACACACACACACACACACACACTTCTCTTTGATTCTAGCTCAATTTGAGACCAATACTAGATTATGCTCTGATACGCAAAAACGGAACAAATACATCGCAACAATACTCCACCTCCAACTCATATTGATGTTGTAGGTAAAATCATGCAATTCCTACTGTTTCTAATAAATGTTCACTTCAACAAAATATTATCAGAGAGTGTATTTATGCCTACGGGACTCATTTTAAATATTAAAGCTATGCGTGAGTTACCAAAAGGTATAGGTTTTTTTTATCTTAGTATTGGAAAATATTGGGGATGAGGCAATGTGTGGCAGAATCAAGGAGGTTGCATTTCATAAAAAGCAAGTGTATTGATCGTTCGTTTATATTATGATAACAATAAACATAATTCAAAAAATTCAAGCAATATTATTCTAAGACTTTGCACACGGTTGATTCTATGAATGCAGTATGGTAGCCGAGCAGTAATACACACTACTCTCATTCAACTGTGAGCTATCCTAAGCTTGATAAATAGGTCAAGAAAACAGAAAAATGTTGACATTATGAAAGAATGATGTAATGCATCAACAAAAATATAACATACAATATGAAAATATGGCGCCATAAATATGTTCAATAAAGACAGTCATTTTGATTACCCTTATTGAATACTGTCGGTGTGTGTTATAATTATCACCAGGATAATGTGTTCTGGTCTTGTATAACACCTAAGCATAAATATATACATTATTTGAGAGTCGCACGTGTTTCATTAAATATCTTGTACAGTGAAAACAATGCTACACATGTGGATCAAATGGCACTTGCTACATGAAGGAAATGTTATATGTCGATACATAGTATGTAGCGTCATGCAGATTCTCTCTCTCCCCCCCCCCTCTCTCTCTCTCTCTTTCTCTCTCTCTCACACACACACACACACACAGACAGACACACATACA
Source organism: Megalonaias nervosa (assembly GCA_016617855.1). Taxonomy (NCBI): domain Eukaryota; kingdom Metazoa; phylum Mollusca; class Bivalvia; order Unionida; family Unionidae; genus Megalonaias; species Megalonaias nervosa. Next base: position 6,177 of record JAECUM010045412.1, read on the forward strand.
CACACGCACACTGACTCTAATAGCAACAATGATAGACAACTAGAAGTCATTTCTAAGATCTGTATTATTCATACTTGTTAGTTCTCTTCGCAATTAAAGTGATATCAAATACTGAGGCATCATGAAGTAGACATGTAGCATCATGCTCCACCTAGTCACATTATTCTGACACCAGGCCGACCAATCCTAACACTAACCAGCTACCTCTCGCATCCGAGGCGGACGCTCTAACCACGAATGTGTATATACGGCATCGTTTGCATTATATACGAGTTTATAACCTGGGGCCAATTCCCCGTTGAGAGTTTGTTGTGAATCGTTATACAGACTATTCTGGGTGTATCGGAGAGTGGAATGTATGCTATGCTTAGATAACAAGGAATGGACGAAGAATGGGGCCTCATATATATTATTATTTCAGGAAATAGCTTCCACGCCTAAAAATAAGAGATTGAACGACCAGTATACAAGACTGAATGACCGAGAGAGATGATATTAAAGGTGGAGGGACGAACACGTACACAAGAGATAATTCGGGAGTGTTCCAGTTCAAGTTGAACCCAACAGATAAGTTATGCTTATCTGGTTATGAATGATATGTCGCACAGATGAAATTAGTAACATTCACTCGATTTCGTGATGAAATTTGCAGTGACAATATAATATGAAACTGCTTATTGCGTTTTTTATATTTTACTTGGTGCTAAATGATTTTTCGGGTAGAGGTGCATACTGCAGTTGGTGTTCTGGGTGTACCGGAGAGAGAGAGAGTATTATACAGATTGATTTTGATTTAACTCATTTTATTCAATTGTTGTATTTTGTATACTGGTCTTTTGCTGTTCTATTCAATAATTCTTCTCAGATCGAAATTGATTCCATCCCTTAATTACATTTTAATAGTCGCTCGATCCGGGCTATACCACCGTGGTAGATCTCATCCTGTAAGCATCGATCATAGACTAGAGGCAATACAATAATTCAGATTGAAAACGAAACATTATTATTATTATTATTATTATTATTATTATTATTATTATTATTATTGTGACCGCTCCGGTGGCCTAGTGGTTAGAGCGTCCGCCTCGGATGCGGGAGGTCGTGGGTTCGATCCCCGGTCGAGTCATACCAAAGACTTACAAAAATGGTACTAACAGCTGCCTCGCTTGGCGCTCAGCATTAAGAGGTTAGTGTTAGGACTGGTCGGCCTGCTGTCAGGATAATGTGACTGGGTGGGACATCATGCTACATGTCTGCGGCATGATGCCCCAGTGCTAGACATCACTATAAACTGCCACACTGCAGACATCGTAGCGATATGACTGAAAAAATTTTAAAACTACGTTAAAAATCATAATCACATCACATCACATTATTATTATTATTATTATTATTATTATTATTATTATTATTATTATTATCAAGGTTTAAACGTCAGCCCTAGACAAGGTACACACTACATTTTTGTTTTTGTGGGGTTTTTTTGGAGTGGGGTTTGTGTTTATTTTAAAAGCTTACTAATTTTCATGACTTTTATACTCTGATTTGTCAATAATATCCAAGGACCGCTTCTTTCCTTTTAACAGCTGAGCTATGTGTGTTTATGGATAATCTTCCCTGACATGTTTATGTGTTACATTGTGCGTGCGCATTTCTGGTTTGAAATTCAGAGAATATATATTTTCATTAAAGATGCAATTTAGATACCTAGCGAGATATGTTTACTATTATCTTTCTTCTTATGATCCTTTAATCTTACATTACAATTGTGATATACTGCCATTTGTATCATTTGTGTCATATAATCTTACGTTACAATTGCGGAATATTGTCATTTGTATCACATTACGTTGATACTTGTGTTCAGCAATCATATTGTACCCAGTATTCACAAAATAGTTTAGTACAAAATTCAAGGTCAAGCACTAAACGTTAAACCCGGGTATGATAATTGTATCATATTTTGGTCAATTAAATTCCTCAAACTCTATAAAGTAACCTTACAATTATACAATACAAAAAAGCGATCTTAATCTTGCATATGTCGCATTCACTCTAATTTGATTAATGTGTTTGAATTCTAAGCTCGAACTAAACTTTCGTGCTAAGACATATTCCAGACCTCTTATGCTCAACACATCTGTAGATTTTGATTTGAAAAGTTCATTGGAAATTGTAACTGTATTCCCATTTAATTATTCCGTTTTGATAGTGCGTTAAGTTTTAATGCCTGGTTGTGATCCAAAGTTAAAATAGTATTGCGTTATTTGTTAGTGTACGGTTGTAATTCAGCGCGAAACCTATTATTAATTGAGGTTAACGTGTTGTGTTTTACAGGGTGAGACAATTGTCCATCATATTGGTTTTAAGCTTTGCAGTTGTTTCATGTTTTGGATGAAGTACAGTTTCCTCCTCACTCAAAGTACTCTCTGCTCATTTACAATACATTAAGAGCTGTATTTTATTCACTTTAATGAATTCGGTGAATAATTGAAGAATTTCCCTTCGTTGCTAAAGCAGGAATTTAATTGGCATATTGAAATATGTACACGTAATCTTAGTTTGAACTGCTAAGAATCTACATGTTGACCTACGCTACTGCATTCCTAAGATTTGCCAATGTACAGTCCTTACATTTTCGATATGAATGGTAGATAGAAACAGACAAAGATTTCAGCTGTCATTTACTGTCAGTCTCAATCCTTTCTGAAAGGAAATACAACATTTAGTGAATCTTCTTAATACACTCCACACAAATAACTTTTCTCGGTGCTTCTATTGAGGTGCCAGTTTTGATATTAGATTTGTACGCGGTAAGATATCTGCTTCTGAATATTCGTTTTGTTTCTACTGTTTGTAATTGTGTACTATTTATTTTCCCCCTTTGTCCATATCTAAGTTCCAAGAATGTGTGATATCACTATTGCTGGTGCTACTACTCCTACTGTTGATGCTTCTACTACTGCTACCTCCGTCCATATTAATACTACTACTTTCGTTTGAATGTTCAATAAGAACGAGAAATATAAACTGAAAACTTACACAACTTAAAGCATGTGCAAACATATTAACAATTGCTTCTTGCCTTGTTCTTGTCGGGTTAATGCCTGGTTTTAGAATATGACAGGTTATAAATAGTAGCGTTTATGTTCGCTGGTGGTAGAACCCAGAAAAGCAAGGGGACTAACCACATAACCACGGAAGGCTACGGACAAGCTTTCTGATTTACCAACGTTGGCCAAAACAGTCTCGAACCCACGCGGACAGAGGTGAGATGTGTTAGTGGTATGTAAAAGCTAACAGTTTCAACTACCAGGCTACTCGTGGCGTGACTCCTTATAAAGATGATATAACACCTTAAAATTGTTCTGACATAAGGGTTATAAGAAAACAGGTACCCCGAAATAAAAGTTTAGTGATTAGAAATGGAAAATGTGTGCTTCGAAATGGTATACGCCCATTCATATATGTATTTGTAATGATGGATAATTTTATCCTGCCAAAGGCGTGACTTTTAATTTGACTATGGGTTATTTTTGATCGTCTACTGAGAGTACAGTGCACACAAACTAGCAACCACTTCCCGATTGCCATCTTCATTTGATAATTCTTTTCACAATAATCAAGACAAATATAAAATGAAACAAATTTACGTACTAAATAATGCATTTTTTTAAAAAACTAAAATCTCCCGCAAAAACGACGATATTTCTTGAATACATTTTGGAGTCGAAAATGCCGTTGTTGTAAACGTTATTTTGCCTTCAGTATTTTTATTCTTATATTTATTTCGGATGGGTAAATTCATTCTAGATCCAAAGTGAATGAGAGCTATTTGTTTATCTATTTGTCTGTCTCGATTAATCTCATGGATGAGTGGGAACTTTATTATTGACCTGTTCATATCTGTAAGGTCAAAATTATATAATTGGAACAGTTGTTACTGACATTACCGTAGACCTTGCAACCCCTGAATTTTGCAAGATAAACTGTTTTGAGACGTCATTTGAAGCTTTCACTGAGTGATTTCATAAACCAAACATGTTATATTCTATCTTAAGGTAAAGAAACTTTCAATAGATGTTTCGCAGTGTGAAGGTTACATTACTACCCCCAATACTCCATTTTGCATAAACTCCTATTTGTCATTTAGAAATGTGAGGAAAAATTGTTCATTATGATTCAATGTAGGATCGGAAAATTCCACTATGGGTTGCACACCTATGATCATTGTGTGGAATATTATTATCCTATATTCCTGCCTACAGGAGGCGATGCTTTCATGAAACTACGTTTTCCAAAAAACGTCCTTTGATCAATCATTTCCCTTAGTATTTCAACGTTGGGTCATTATTAATGCCCAATGGCTCAGTGCCTTTCCCATTAAGAGATACGCTTCCCCTGAGTTTTGTTTTACGAAGCGATCGATAACCTTTTTAAGAATTCTCTTAAGACATTGTTGACTATATCACACAGACGAAATAAGAACAAGAGCCTTTGCAAGCATGTAAGGAGGCAGTTGACCATCGCTGACAGGCTGGAATTGAAAACCCGGCCATTGGAGCAAAGTATATCTGAGTGACTCTGAAAAGGGGCTTTGGACATTTTCATGGATCTAGGTTGTCAACTACACCTTTTTAGCCTAGATCCACTGCAGAAACACATCTGCTGACGGTGAAGGTCAGTTTGAACTCCGGCTCATTAGCCACCATATCCCAGTTTTCTACCGGTGAGGCTAGCGGTTGGTCATGTAGCTGCAGCACAGTTAAGGTGTCAGTTGTTTATCCAGTTGCCTTCCACCTTTCTTAAACGCTTTTTTAAAAATTCCATTGTGTAGCGACTATTCCATCTCCCGCTCTAACCGTTACCGGTCCCTCTTTTCTTCCGCCCATGCTTCTTCATCTTAATTGATTCTTCCTGTGTTACTTTTCCAGTAATTTGTTTTGTAGACCTGAAAGTGATCTTGAGGTGCCTTCGATACCGGAAGACTTCGAGTCGCCACCTCCGCCTATGACGCAGGAGGATGTACAGTCCATGAAGCACAAGGATTCGGTGACATTTACGATGGCAGTCTACACTGTAATGTGTGTTTTTGGAAACTTCGGACATCTCTCAGCCGGGATGCAACTGAAATTGACATTTATGAATCTTTGAATCAGGGAAATACCGGAGTTGAATGTGATCACAGGACTGGACAAGGAGACTGAATGATTGTTTATGTAAAGGATGATAATAAATTACGGTATGTATTTGAATCACTAGTACAGTTTTGAGAGGCATTTGCTGATTTATCTTTCGCAGACAGATATATAAATATATTAATAATTAGGTAGGTCGGTTACAATATATATATATATATATATATATATATATATATATATATATATATATATATATATGTCGACTGATATACAAGAAATGACAGATCCAGTTATAAAGGAAGTGTAGATATATAAGAATGAGTCTTATAACACACCTACCTTTATTAAAGCTTTGAATTCCCGTAGAAATAATATGTACATGATTCTTTTATTATCAGTGTGATAGTAAGTGTGATAGTATGCTTAGGCGGGAAAAAGTTATACAGTGTTCTACCGCGTATACCTCTAGTGGTGGGAAGCATTTGAGACGCATAATAATACCGGATAGCGATCCCTGATTAGTTGGCTACAAGACTAATTTTCGTGTCACCTTTTAACAATTATTTAAAACAGAATCAAATTTAGATCGTTATTAGAGTTACCTCTGTTTAATCACGAAGAATAACGGCAAGTTTCAGTGCTTCATTTACAGGCATTTGCTGTCAATAGTCTGATTTGAATTTATGATGAATTGCACACTTACACGCAAAGGGAGCAAAACATATTGTTTGTTGCCAGGAAAGAACAAAAAAACACTTAAGTCAGATGACATTCTTGCATGTAATACAGATGACAATATGATTTGGTGGAGAACTCTGATCTTCCGAGTTGGCAATATAAAAATGACTCGTGCCCACACATCAGTCTGTATGTAAGCATTTGAAAGAACTCATTATTTTTTGCCTGCAGTTGCCCGGAATATTTTATTATGTTGTCAAGCAATACAACTACAGGAAATGTAGCCGGGAGATGTGCAAGTATTGAAGCTAGTCGTTGTAACTGTTGTTCTTGTTTTGGATTTAAAGCCATTTCTTTGCGCTATATATAAACTCTACATGGCGGACAATATCACTGGTGGAGGGAGAACACGGTGAAAACCGCGGTACGAACCACTACCCATGGGAAGCTACTGGCAGCTTTTTCATATATCCACATCGGCCGAGCCGACATTCGAACCCATCTAGATAGAGGTGATGAGGTGGTAGATACCGGTAAACCAATTACCCAACCTGTGGCCCTAAACTAGTGTCTTCTTGAGGCAAATGCATTTTTATATTTGCCCTGTAGACATCCCTATCATCTTCTGGCTTGATCAGAATTAATGTCACAAATTTAGATTAAGTGTTAAAATAATTCATTTAAAAGACTTTATTATTCATGGGAAAATATATGATGTTGGTTCATCACTCAATATATCATTACAAAGGCAAATGACATGGCAAATCAGTATAAGTGAAAATTTTTGATCTGATAATAATATGTAAAATGACCAATCATCCCTACCTGACAGATGTGCCAACAGGAATGTCACGCTTTATGTTTTAATACCTAAATTGTTTTGATTTATAAAAATAGCAAACAAATTCCTACATATAAATATTTTTTGCTGATAACTGAGTTCTTCGCACTTAAGAAAAATAGTCTGTGAAGTGCGGATTGTGCATTTTTGAAAGATTTTATATTTTTACATGTATATTTGGTCCATGCAGATTAAGTCACAACATAATTTGCACAAGACCATTGAATCTAAATATATGGGGAAAACGACCCTCTCATTACATGCCAATACAATAATAGCTGAATGAATGCTACAAAATGCACACGTTGAAGACCATAGTCTCCTTGTTACGAAACACATAAAGGGCACGTTGATGAGTGATTGTTTAGCATAACAAATTTATAGATGACACAAATTGTCCACAACATATGTCACCGCTGCTAATTTTGAGAAGGATATAATTTACGATTAAGTACGCACACGCACATACCAATACGCGCTAACGATCGTCAACATTGCAAGTAGATACAAAGAAGCCAAACCATTATCAACTAAAACAGCAACTGAAGTCGCAAACGCGTTTGAACTAATTTATCAACGTGGCGGTAGATCTGGTCTAAATTGTCTATGATAGCTACGGGTTGATCATGGCAAAGAATTTCTTGGTGCAGTATCATCGCTGATGCAGAAACATAATGTTAAAGTCAGACGTGGACACACCACAATACATCGTGATCAGTCAATCGTTGAACGATTTAATCGAACACTTGTTGAACGATTGTTTGGATATCAGTATGCTCAGGAATTACTGATGAAGAACCTCCCAGGTACAGACACTCGATATTGTGAATGAATTACATGACTACCAAGCGTAACAGCGTCACGAAGCCACACGTGGAATTTCTATGAAAGCCATCGATTCAATCGTGAAGAAACGCAGTCAGTCTAAGCGACCACAGGTGTCACAGAAACCAGTGCTGGATAGCAAAGTAATAGTCAGGTGCTAGTATGAACCTGGTGAATTTGAAGATGGCAAACAAAGCAAATGATTTTATCTGGAGTATAGCCACACATAAACCTTCCAGTGTGGTAAGATCTACGGGTAAGCCTGCAATCTACAGGATAGATTCGTCGGATCTTGAACGTGTATTTGTCCGTGAATAATAACTGGTAATTTCTGAAAATACTCAGTTACCACTAGCCTGGTTACCGCGTTAATTTAATGTCGCCGGAGAGCTAGGCACCCTACGTTGGTTACATTCAAGAAATGTCAGCATGATATTTTCCCGAGGATAGTCAAGACTAGTATCAATTCGGTCTACTGTAAACTGTCGTGGATCATCAGGAAATATTGCCATTTCATTATTTTCTTACATTGAGCGCAGTAAATATTTTGTGTTGTTGTTTCAGCGGCATGATGAATTATGGATCAAGATCAAACTCAAGTTTATTTTTTATCATCTCGTTGATATCCAGCTAATGTTTACTTTACCGTGCCAGGGACTTTAGTCCCGTGATTGTGGCATGACATCTTCTTGCACGAGTAGACGAACCTACATAGCTGAGACATTCTTGTAACTCTTGATACTGCTAAATATACTATATCTGACTATTCAACTTAGTCATCAACATATTGGTATCTGAGATAGTTAATGTCTGCGATGAATGAATTATTATTGCATATCCTAGTGTCCAGCATGATAGTTGTACTATACCCTCTTCAACGACGTCTATATGAACATGAACGATATCATGAATAAGTTTTTGATGAGAACTGGATCCTGGAATCTCTATGAGACTAATCCGACGACGAATATCTTTTGGACTATAACACAGAGGAATTAGCAACTCTGGAACCTTCCTTATGAAGTCTTAATAATTCTGATTGAAGTGATTAGCGAACTATTTTCCTAGATGCAAATATAAGATCGGTAGGGCACCATACGTTCCAAAAATCATCAGTTTATTTTTAATGAAATTGCACAGCGCATTATCTCACATTGAATCTTGTCAGATTGAAGTCTAATTTTAGCTTTTATCTCCTTTAGTTATATGTCCATGATCTACCAACATCTCTTCATAATTATTGACTTGACCTTTAATACAACTTAGTGGAGACTCTCCCGTGATTTGAAAAGGTTGCCCCCGATCTAGATACATGATACCAGCAATTTATTTATCTTTTACCAGCACCACCAGGACCATACAAATAAACAGTTTTATATCGTGAAATAGGATCATTTGCTGATGGTACCTCTGACTCTTTTGATAAATCTCGGCCGATTCAGAATAACTATGTATTTGCTCATTTTTACTCTCCAATGACCATATGGAGCTACCACACCGGCACTCATTGTAGGAACATAATCATAGAATGACACTAATTTGGATTTGCTAATGTAAAAAAATGAAACTATGGCGTCTTTAACGGCTTCATTAGGAAATCGGTTGATCATCGATAAGAGATTTATTGACACATATGTAACATTGATGCACGAAGATGAGTAAATTGTGCGAAATCGGAATCATAGTAGCTGACAATATATCCTAGTTCCAACTGTCAGTCTTGCATTTTTATCTGGTGGATAACACACCTCTTTTTGCAGTTACTCTGAACAACAATAGATGAGATCGTAAATCAATTATTCAGTAATTCATCTGCTACATCTGTGTCGTCTCTAATGCGACCCAAGTCATCTGCTCATGAAGAGATTCTGGACTATATCGTTAACAGATGATAATACAAACTAATCAAACCCAGATTCTGTGTCACTCTGAAATAACCAAACCGACACTGGATCTCTACTACAAATATTTCAATCATTTTCTGAAAAATGTCGCCGCTATAAACCTAGTAGTTTGTTTGAGGTGAAAATTGTGTTATTTTCGCACTCCGTGCGTAAGCATTATGGTCGACTATTACTATTAGGGAGCCATTTGATCATTAGCTACTGGAATCGTACAAACACTCGCCAGTTATTGTTAACAATGATTGGGAATTTTATTTTTTCCAGCCCCACGACCTCTTCGAATTGGCTATTAGCTCTCTAATGCATTCAGCCTATTCATTTATTTTTCTAGCCGTAGTTGTGTTAATAACCACCCCCACGTTTTGCGTCCATAAAATGTTCTGTGACTCTTTGATCAACGCAGTTCAAGATACCTATAGCTCCTGTAGCAGGGTTGGCGCCTCTCATCGGCTTGAGAGCCTTTACATCGGTATCATTCATTGTGTAAGTTGCATTTTAACAACAGCCGTTACTGGATAATCTCTTTCATAATACAGCTTGTCAATACACCTCAGCATTCCATGCTTAGACTATCTATCCAAAGTAGCAACGCGCTGGCCACGTCGTGATTCACTAACAGGTACGAGCTTGTCGTCGATAATAAACAAAAATGAATCTCGCAACGCACTCTGCTAAATTTGATCCTGACATAAGCCCTACCGCCGACTGGAAGACGATCGATAATCATTTTGTCTCTATGGTTATTCATTCTGGCATCGACCATAATTTCACCATCAAATTTAACAACACGGAAAGTTGTCCAGACATGTGTTACGCATCTCTCATAAATTGACATCGCCGATATGTTAGTGTATAAGTAAATCATAGAGTGTTTTTAGATGTTTATTTCTGGGTCCTAACGTTACTGTGTCAAAATCAAACCTTGTGGTGACTTTCTCAGGCTTAAGTATGTTAAGAATTACAAACTCCCCGTCCGTTAGCTCATTAGCTTGATTTCTCCTTTCCGTTCTTTTACATTTAACATAAAATATTTCTCCTAATTGAAATTTGTAATTGTAATTAATATTCTTATATATAAATATAATGCCATACTACATAAACAATTGCATGTGGTTTTTGAGTGGGACAACGCGAGAATGCAATAAGACGTGTAAGGGCGATTAATGCGGATTACATATGGCCCAAACAAGAGAAGGAAAGAGAAGACCAAAGGCCTGTTCCGTGGGTGTTCGTGGTAAAATCCAATAATTTAATACTTTTGAGGGCCTTAATTATCACATTCTCAAGTGGTATTATAAAAAAGAGGAAAGAAGGAAACAAATGCCAACAGTAGAGGAGTATTTAGCGAAGAGGTGTAGAATAAATTGACGGAGGTGGTGAATCTAACTAACATTATTATTCATAAAGGTATAATTAAAGAAATATTATTAAATAATAAACGACCTGATCGACGAGTTAATCTCTGCAAATTATACACTTAAATCTAACAACTGTCTACTGATGGAGATGCTCAACAAATATAGTATCAGAGGGACGTTTGCTGAATTAAATAACGCGACAAATATGTCGCGTGTTCGAGTTGATGAATGTATGAAACCATTACATTCCGAGTTGATGTGTAAAATTTTGCAAACGAGGCTAGCCATGCTAAACATTGTGATTCCCATTCATCACCCATGGCCATACAATATGGCAATTTTATACAGATTAAGCGCGGTAAACATATTGAAGTAATAGCTCAACTCGAAGACGTTATTCTGAGTTTGTTTGAAGCTCATGATAAACATTTAGCATTAGAGAGTATGCCAGACCAGGGTGTGCAAGATCCAAGACTTGAAAATCTGATCGATTTAAAAAGAATCAAATGCGATTGAATAATGTACCGGATTTATTTGCCTGGATCTGGTTGACCCGGGACTAGTACTGGATTTTATACTTTGGAATGTCATTAGATATTTTCAGTCTGGTTAATGGATGAATAGGGGTAATTGTTTGATTTCCGTGTGTCTGTGTGAGCTGCTTGTTTTCGCACTATCAGGAGAAAGCTAAAGCGCTATGGGCTTCATTTATCAACCGGACGCAGAGTGTAACTACATTTGATTACATAGTCTGTACAGTTTTCCTATATTATGTGAATTTATATATTTTTGATATCACAACGTGTTACATATCACTTTATTTGATTTTGACTGGTCCAAATAACCCCATGTAATTAGTGTACTGTATTCTCTTTACCGACTGGCTGCATTCGTGGGAAAACCAATTTAACCCGCCTTCTGGAATGATTTTTTTTCAATGCACATTTTGGCGGCCATTTTTCAAACTCGACTCGCGAAAGGAAATTGTGAAAAAAATGTTCTTTGCTATCTGAATATGGATAATTTACCCCCTCAGGGGTTTGTTATATCATGTATTACAATATCGTCATAAAAAATGGCAAATACACCCCTCCAAGACAAGAACAACGAAAAGTAAAACTAAAGGTATTGCTCATTTGATAGACGGTATTTGGGGTTGGGGTGGAGGGGGTCCGGTATATCTGTAACATACAATCCACTCTATATACAAGCCTGGTTTAAGTGCCTACTTACAGAAGCAAATAAACTCACCTCTGTTCAGAGAAGAATGTGAACATAAACCGGTCTCCCAACTGACGGAGCTTCATGCAACCACAACATATTTACGCAGTAAATATGAGATGCAAATCAGACTCAAAAAGAATGTTTTTTACGACTTATGTACAGTTTACTGTTCCAAATCAAATACTGCAAATATCCGGTCACAATTACATTACAGTAAATATGGGAATTACTGCATCCAGTAATCATACTTCCAATGAAAACAACAATGTAATGTTTAGTCATGAAAGTAGCATTTTAGGATAAACATGTACTCTAGACCTACCGCATCAAACAATGTGACATCACACGCATTGATCATTCTGTTTAGAAAAAATGATTTTGACATTTAATACTGTTCTTTTTTATTGGGATTTACGCTTGTTCTTTGACTTATAGCTTGTAAAACGTACGCTCTACTTTTACTAGTTCAACTTTGTGTGGGACTATATTTTATGAAAAGTGCATCATCTGTCAGAATGAACAAAATTATTCATTCTTTTCTCTACCTAAATAATTTCCACTGAAATTATAACAAATCTATGTGATAAAAAACAGTCTCAAATGGGTAATGATTTAATATTAAATTGATGAAACTCGTTGAATAATGTCCAAAAGCTGGACATTATTCAGCTCGTTTCATAAGATAATTATTCAGTCATCACACATTTGAGATCCTATATACCTACTGTGTTTTTGGTTTGGATTTGATATCTATGAAATCGGCCTCGTTAAGGTCAGTGATGGACAGAATGCTGAATTTGGTTCCAATTGCAAAAGCCATAGAGAAAATTAGATCGGCGCTGTCTCGAGAATATGAAACGAAAAAGATTGCAGGTACGCGTGTAAGACAGCTAAAGAAACTTGCGGAGGAACATTTCGAAGAGTCACTGGAGCATCCCTTTTGTGGGCTCGATGCAAACACTCTCCCGCCAAAATATATAACAAAATATCGAAAATAAGTATCCAAAAATATAACTTACCGTATCATTTTTTTGTTTAGATTGCTCAGGTCGTTTTGTTTTGTTTTGGCGAACATCAGTCACGGACCAGCGGACCGCGAATAATCATCGGAGTGTCTTGAGTTAGGGACACACGCATCATAAGAATACTACTGATAATCTCAAACAGATTCATCTTTGAGAACAGGCGCGTCCATGTCAAATGCGTGATCAGACACACGCTTAAACATTTTATATTATTCGCTGTTTTCTAAAACGACGTCGAGTCAGACCAAATCCTGCTATCAGACTTGCGCTTGGAATTTTTTCTCGCTCGGCAGCTTATTGTTTTGTCATTGGCAGACCACTGGGTGACGGCAATCCAGCTAATTATTTCAGTCATTCATGTGCAGCTTGATTTCTTATTTTACTGACATTTGCTAGCATCACTTCGTGATCAGTAGTTTTACTGGCTGCTGTCGTCGTCGTATTAATCGTGCGAGTCTGTCTCGGACCGCTGAGAATGCTTTACCAACAACATCACCACCAGTCAGAATTTCTAGTCGATCAACATCAGCGAGAACGTTACTGGGGCAAAGTTTATCGTGAACCGCAGGCAATCCATAGATTACAGTTTTTTTGTTTCTTACAACCACGACGGGTTAGTTCCTCTCTGAGTACTTTTTTAGGTGGTATTTCACGATGCAAGCCCGGTTGTGGTTCCAGAACGCCCTATTTGAATAGCATTTGATGCAGCTTCTTCTTTCTCCTTCCTTATTTCAGATCTAGTATGTAAGCCCGATCTTCTCCATTCTTCTGCTGCTTTTTCAAGTCGAAGATTCATTTCTTTCCTGGTTTTTTTTCTTCCATTTCCTG
>JAECUM010045412.1:22500-32107 GCA_016617855.1 Megalonaias nervosa
TTTGACGCTCTAGATGAGCAATACATTTATTCATTCTCTTCTCAAAGAAGGTACATTTCTATATTTGATGAATGTACGTCCAGTTTTTATGGGGTTTGTTTTCTTAGGATGCTGTTTAATTTTTTTTGGATGTCATAGATGGATTACATCAGCTAATAGTTGGAGGAGCTTGGAAAATAACTATGAAGCTATGTAAACAAAGAATTGCATTTCATGACTCATTTCAGAAATGCATTGCTTAAATCACCTTTTTTTCTCGTAGTATGTTTAGTAATTTAAATGTCAATTAATAAATCTAGTTCTTTATTATCTTTGGAAATAATACTCATTCTCGAAATATCATAGTTACTTTTTGTTATAATTGCCACGACGGAGTAAGCTTTACGCGGGATAAACCGTATTATCAAGCCCCTGTGCGTAAAGGCCATGAAACATTTGTCTTTTACTGTTCTTTTCAGAATAAAGTATGTGTAAGTAATAATAGCATACAACTTCTTCATGCTATTCAAGATTCTAGAATGGTATTGTGGCCACTTTTTTGTATACTCATCACACATATGATAGTTTTATACCTGATTTAGCTTATATTTGAATAATCACTGACCTTAACGTCAATATCGAAAAGTACTAGTTTTTCAAATATATCGGTTGAGGCATTAATCTAGTGGCAGGTTTTCTGCGATACCAACGGTGGTCGAGCCAAGACTCGAACGCATGTCTCTAAATGGGCACAGACCAGGGGCTAGAAGGGTACAATAAGAACATAGAAGTGTGCTGTCCTACATATGTATTAGGCAATTAATAGAAAAAAAACATCATCAACCAAACAAAAAATCCCAAAAATATCCCTCCAAATAAAAACAACAAAATACATATGTAATCCATGGCTACACGGTGGGCGTGAATCTAGGGATTGAGTGATACAATACAAATGGACCAATATCGTATTCGCAATAAGACAGTAAATGATAATTTATATACATTTCACGAAAAGAAATGTTCACAGAACAGTTCTCAGACGAACATAGAAACAAAGACATATCCACGAAAAGACTACACAGGAAATACTACAGCTCTTCACCTTAAGCTTCTCAGGCGCTTGAATCATCTGGACAGGGTTTCGAACTGTCGCCAATAAAAATTAAATCTAAAAGTATGCCTTATGCAGGTTGAGCATATCCTCATTTAGATGGGAAGGACAATATAGATATATAAAACTGAGTACATGTGACTGGTGACTTCTTTATAAACACTATACATATTGAGCTAGGCAGTAGGTTCGTTTAAATTAATTTATTTGCTCTGATAGCTCAAATCTTGCCTGGAACAAATTATAAGTTTCTAACCGGATTTGTTATGAAGGTGTTATTCTATATAAATGTATTTCATGTAGTCATGTATCCAAATATTAAATATAGAATCACGGATAAGAGCTTTCGTCTTTATTTGGTACACAGTCATTGATGTTTTAGTACAAATTCGTGTATATACCGTGCATTTCTAAATAAATTCAACGGATATGTGCATATAGCTGAGAGATAAATTCCGCTTGATTAGCTAGTGATTTATCTTGCACCCCTTGTCACTTTCTTCGACTTTTATTTGTCAGATAATAGCTCCATGACCATGTGCATTAGGTTGTTTGTGAATGAAAGCTTTGCGGTAAGTGCCATTCTGTGTCTGTGAAATACTACTACTACTACTACTACTAATAATAATAATAATAAAAATAATAAAAATGGTAATAATGATAATAATTTATTAATATTATTATTTTAATTATTCATAGAATATAATAAAAGAATGAACGGTAACCATGATAAAGCTAGCAAATATGTGTATATATCAATATGCATTTTTATTTCATTATGATTTTGTGTAATCTTGAATACCAAAATGTGAAGATGTACCCATTCGCATTGTCGAAGTCAATCCAGCGAATTGGGACCACTTCGGTTTTTTACGAAACGAAGATTGACAATGACGTTACGAATGATGGAACTACTTTGGCTAGTCCACTATACAATCCAATCTTAGAGTTAGCCAAATTAATCCGAATAGATTGTTTTCTTTCTTTTTTTCTTTTTGCGGATAAATTTCTTGCGAACAAGAAGTATGATTTTCTGTAGATTACTGCACCGACATATATTCAAGGCATCATTTGTATCTCGCGGAGATAACCAAAATAGATCTTAGTGAGATGTAGGTTTACTATTCCTAGAAAAGTTTCTGCACAAAAACACACTTTTGCCAACACTGGCAGTAAAGTTCTAAATTCTTCTCAAGGGTCTCTTCAAGTAGAATTAGAGTAGTCGCTCTCTCTCCCCTCCCCTCTCTCATTTTCCTCACGTGATTCAAAACATTAATGCCACGTAATTTACACCATAGTAATACGCTTCATGAAGAATATATGAATCCATTTTCTGCTGGGAAAGACCGTCCGTCATTCTGCTCAAGTGTTTGCTTTCAATTAAATTTATATTTAAATATGCTCATAATATTTGGTAAAAGTTAGTTAAACGAAGAATATATGAAACAAGAAGAATTTCCTTTTTGTTAGAAACTTATTCTTTCTCGCAACATATCGTTCGGGATTACTTTCATCTATGTTTGCTAGAAAAGGTTCCGATACGTTATCCTATCTTGGCGGGTCGGTCAGATATTTCAGTGATACGGGTCTGTCAATTTCATTGGACGCAGCGGCAGGCCACCGCGTTCAATCAAAATCAAGTTGTTCAAATTTGAACATTGTGTATATGATCGAGACAAGGGAAGCACACAACTAAAATGAACTAATAAATAAGCCATTTTCAAATGTCGGTCCGTCTTCGTCCAAATGCATCCTTTCCCTCAGATGCACCTGCAATGGCTTCTCTCAAGTACGTAGCCGTTCTTTTGATGTTAAACTTACAAAGTATCCATTTAAAGTCAGTTAACTCCACTATTTTCGCCCGATGGACAATGCACCGCTGTTACTCGCTATTAGTTAAATGGCATGACATACTAAGGGAGGCAACTTATAAAATCCAAGACATGTCGCTAGGACAAAGCACTGAGATATCTGATCGATCCTCCAAGGTGTAGATAGGTTGACACATCGGAATCTTGGCTAGCGAATATGACTTTTATCGAAATGCCACTTTATAATGTAGAGGCAACTTACTTTTTTAAATGTAGCCTGTACTCGAAATACATGAGTAGATGATTAGACTTTATCAAACTTTTTGCAACTGGGCAGGCTTTATATAGAATATTTTTTGTCATCATATACATATCCAGAATATTTACAGGTTAAGCACAGGAAACTGAAGCCTGTCATCATGTTCTATATTTAGTGGCCATCCTACCTTTTTTCTTCTACGTTTTCTTTGAGAAAACCGTTATGTGTAATTCATAATAAAATGTAACTTCTTAGTGCCATTTAAGTTTCTAAATATATATTGTTATGTATATTTAATTTGCATTGTTTGTTAGTTTCTTTTATTTATTTTTTTCCTGATATTCTGCGGGTTATGTAACTTTGTATTTCATAGATGACCGTGTCCAAAATCAAGTTCATCGTCTACCTGAGTTGAATAAATTTGTTTGGTTTTAATTCTGTAAACAACTACTACATAACTAATAGTTTCTCTGTGACTATAGGCTTGATATTAGGATCATTATTAACATGAGTAAACTTATTTATCTTGATCTGAGTCAAGGATATTGTGTTTCCCATTTTCTTTATTATAATGTTAGTCACCGGCCTTCTAATTATAATTAAGATTTTATCTTGCAAACATTTGAAATCTTCTAGAATAAATTCTTCCATTAGATAATTGTTTGAGGTCGACTAGAGGACAATAATCTTGTTTTCCTTTCAGAAAGTATTTATTCGTGCTGTTAGATATAAGCAGAATTAGTTGTAATATTGTTGTGTCTGGTATGTCATTTGGGCTGGAGTTTATTTATTCAAAATATTTAATACAAGTGGTTCTTCTCTGGAAGTATAAAGTATTAAAAAAATAACATTCTTTGTAAATGGAAACTTGGATTTATAGTGAAATTCAAATAAGGATATATTCTTGATTTTTATATGTGATTCAACGAAAGAATCTTGGGTCATCACCACGACACGGACAACACAGGCACATCAACATTTCCAGCGTTGGATTATTTATTTTGGAATGGCACTAAAGTTTATTCAGAACTTTAATCATCAGGACTTGTATTCTAACTTCTAGGATTATTTGGGATTTATTTTGCAATACCCAAAGTTCTTTTTACAATTTTCACGTTGTATTCCAGGGAAATAAATTATTTGTTGAATTTTACAAAGGTTGATGCTTCTCACTCTTTTGCATTACTTATTTTGACACCATAGAGTCGAAATAATACATTTAATTCAATGAGAGCAAACAACCATTAACTCTGGTCAATTTCTAGTACACACATCATAAACAACATCAGTCTTCTGTTCAATATCAATATATAATATAATATAATGTCAGCCAAGATAAATAGATCTGTAGATATAGAAAACTCTTGTTTGGCAGTTTCTCCAACTTAATGCCACGTGCTTTATCATGTGTGTTCCTTGGAAAGCTGTATATTAAACATTCATAAACAATGTTGGATTCTATGGGCATGGGAACATACATATCTAATGATGGAATGCTCAAATACACCTTGACGTTTGAAAACCACATTAAAGCCTTCCTCAAGCAAACAAAGCCGTCCCGCTGTTCTAATCAAATGACTCCCCAATTGAAATGCTAAAGGATATTTACTGGACCGAATATCATGCACTATTTAGTACAAACAGTTGTTAGAGGGTTCCATAGCTCTGTGGTCACGAGTTTGAGAAGATAACCATGTGTGTGTGTGTGTGTGTGTGTGTGTGTGTCTGTGTGTGTGTCTGTGTGTGTGTGTACTTGGCACGTTCAAGTCAGTGTTTGATACCTATCATTTCAGACAAAGAATATTGTGTGCTGTCAGCTGAGACGCACATTCTGAAATGTTCTACGTACAAACTACATGATAAAAATCTTGCACATCAATTTGGAAGAAAACAATGACGTTTGACTAGCATCTGTGTTTCAGTAGCAAACATTGTTTCTTCTGAACCATTGCTTACCACAAGAAGAGACATAACACGTTACGTAGAGAAAACACCTGTCGAAATGGTAATGAAACAGCAAGTTGCACAAAGGGCTCGAACTCGCGATCGAGTTGTGGGTCGTCAGACACTTTACTGAAAGTTCCGGAGAAAACCTACTTCCAATAATGGGGGAAGGGCAATGATTGACGAATGTCGATGCCGACACAAACAATGTAAAAGATAATAGTAAAGGAATCTGCATATTATAAAGTTGATGTGTTATGCAAGAAAATGAAATCCCCACATAAAACATTCACAATACAGGAAAACTCAGTAATAATATATGAAACGATTGATACGAGAGCATGGCAGTCATTTACAACATCGATGATGACGTGGACTATATAACAAAAGAGATTCATTAATTGCAATAGCGATAAGTGTATCTTCAGATCGTTTCATCAACGCCAAGATATGCAGAAAATCTTTATGTTTAGGTCAGACAGTAATTTGGGATTTTTTTACAACTTTACTTTAGCAATGCTGAGAGAGAGAGAGAGAGAGAGAGAGAGAGAGAGAGAGAGAGAGAGAGAGAGAACTTACATTATGTATTGTTACTGATGTAATGTGTCAGTTTAAAAGAAGCTCTTTGGATACTAAGCTAGTATATTGTTTCTAAATCACATGTTGAGTGGTGCCCACTTTCAATATGGAGCGAGAACATCTTGACTTTTTTATATATTTTTTTGTCAAGAGGTGACTAAAACTTGAAATTGAATGGCACTGACTTTACTGCATTCGTGTTTAGAATGGGTGTTTCTGTCTTTTCTTTTTTACAGGTCAGCAGCATGGGTCTTGATTTTACATGAAGTTTCGTTTAGCATTTCCGAAAATCAAACTGTTACAAAGAAATGTAAGGGTACGAAACACAACCAGTGTTTATACCAAGTATAAAGAAGCAACTCATATGGTAGCTGCAGGCAACGATATTTTAGTAGACATGTATACGTGGAATTCTTGGTTAACTGGCGTACGAAAGGAAATACAAACACAAGGGATATTAATATTCATAAGCTGTGTAGTTCGACGAAATGGCCATATTAAACATTTTTATTAGCTTTTGTCTGGTAGCTTTTCTTTTACCGGTGGGATGTGATTATGGAATACAGCAAATTCCTCTACGCCATACAATGAAGAAGGCCATCCTAGATCTTCATGGAGATATATTAAGCATTCGAACCGAAATGTATCATGATCGAATAAATAGGGGTGAATTAATTATGCGATTGAATGAAACCATTTTTCGACGCAACGGAAGGGGTAAAACTACTAAAAATAAACAGGCGTATGACTTCGATTCTATAACTACGATCAGAAATTCAACGCATGACAGAGATTTGAGAAAGGAGAAAAGAATAAAGACTATACTCATTTCAGTGGTTGAAAGACTACAAAAGGAAAATAAAAGATTAAACGAGGCATTAGCGACAGTAAATGAAGATAGAACTGAAAATGAACTCATAACGGAGACTCTGAGAAATGTAAGTGACAGTGTAGATAAAGCTTTAAAATGGACAGTGGAGGACAGAAAGAAAATTATGGTGATACTAACGGACTTTCAAAATTTAAAACAGGAAAATACAGATTTAAATCTTGCCCTTAAGAATTTAAATGAGAAAATAAAAGGTGGAAAACAAATTGACATCACTGAAATGATCAAAGATGAAAACCAAAATCTTAGTCAGGCATTGTCAGAAATAAAAGACGCCATTAACTTCAATAAAGGACTGATGAAGGAGAATGGGCAACCAAATAAAAAGAACGAAAGTCTTTGACACGATTTGCCCGAGGATATCGAAGTGCCGGAAACGATGAAGAAAAAACATGACATGTACCCTTTAAAGTGCCATAACAGTGTATCTACATTAATTCAGTTAATTTCTTGGTGAATGAAAATATATATTCAAAATACGAATGTAAAAAATCCGATTGAAAAATTTTCAGTAATAACTGCATGAGAGCCTAAAGAAAATCGCATTCGCACCTGTCTACGATAACAACCGAATGCAACCGCCGACCACTTCTGGTATTTAGTGAAAACAAAGCTTGAGGTCACATTTTGAACACTTGTTGTAAACAAAGGCAGAGATGGTATCGTTATATTATGGAAAAGTCTTCAGAAACTCAACACAAAAGCGGCGATTTTGAAGGAAGTGAATTGTCACTGTCCTGCGGGTCTTCGCCATTCGAAGATGGGGAGGTGATAAGCTCGGAAGATTCTGATAATGGTGGAGAAGCGGCTGCCGGTGTAGAGACAAGATAGATTGACGGACAGTTCATGGTAATTGTTTTCTGAATATGTCTACGACCTAAGTTACGATAAATGTATGTATCCGACGATATTTACAGTACTGTTCAACATTCTCCTGTTCGTTTACAAATGGATTTTTTCTCACCTGTAATAAAGGTAGTCCAAATGTATTGTATTTATGGGTAGAGACGTAGTTATACGTTGATAAGTGAAAGGTGCATCGGATCACAGTTGTAAGCTTCGAAAGCATGTGAACAAATTGATACAATTTAAAAATGCTTCAGATTCCTAGGACAGGAGGTCCTCTTTTACACAACTGTTGAAATAGGCAGGATATTACCCTCATGACATTTAAACTGAATTCATATTCTCTACACTGTATTATAAGTTAAAATTACAGATTTCTCATATGTATGCTAATAGTTGATTTTTATAAACTATGAAATAAACAGTTTTTTGTGTGGTAAGCATCTACTTGCAACTTCCATTTTCTTTCATCTCTAATTAAATTTTACAGTGCTGTGCTAAATGTTTTACCTGTTCCTGACTTTAGTCAATTTGTGTTATTGTACTGTGCTATTGATGTGTTCATAAATATGAGATTAAATTTGACAAGAACAGCACTATGCATTAAAGAAGAAAACTCTATTTTAGGTGTAATTGTGGACATTGTTTGGTAATGCCCACAGCAAGGGATGTTGTTGTAACACAGAGAAGGTCACAAGTGTCCGAAATGAATACCAGGGAATACAATGTATAACACACCTTCGTTTTATAAAACTACTGCTTGTTGGGAGGTTACATTGGGTAGTTAAAAATGAATTAAATATTCAAATTAATTCAGGATGTTTTTCACATACCATGACGTTAAATATGGTAGAATGCAAATATATAAATTTTTCAGGTGCTAAACAGTCAGCCTGTTAAATACCGCTAAGAACCGCTAAGAACTTTCGAGAAACACTAAGAGCACTATGAGTCACTAAGAAGATGAGATTGCAAGGCACGCGAATGACAATGTGTCAAACACACCGGCTCTCATCCATGTGACAAAGAACAAGTGTTCTTTTGCTTTTTATCTTGACGATGATGCTTAATTATGATGGTCATCAATAACATCACGATTATGGATCAATCCGAAAAGATTTTTCTTTTTTCCAATAATAAATAAACAATGTAATCAGGTTTGTTTTTTGTGAATATTTATTTGGTTAATTAATATGTGACCAATTCTAACTGTTTTGAATTCATTTGAAATTAAATGCATTTACATTTAAGAATGAATATAGGGTAATCTACATGAAGATTATTTTTTTCTCGTCTTGTTATTAAATATATGGAAGTTTCGATATAGTAATTTCTTAACACACTCATAAACTGTCTATTTCATTTTCCTAAAAGTATTGTCTCAATAACCACATCTTTTCCTTTGTAATGATAGCGGTGACAGCAAATGGGTTACTAGTTTTCAATTTACAGGCATTTCAATCCAAGAAAGGTAAATCGCGCATCATAAACTGTAATATATCAGGGGTTATCTTTAATTAAATGTTCATGTCGCTCATATTGCGGAAAATAATATGATTATTTACAAGAATTAACGGTGATTAACAGGGATTTTTTTTTTTCATAAATGCTGTGATGACGACTTAGTACTCGGTTCATTCCGTCATCCATCTATTGTTAATTGTTATTTTTCCTAACATTTTGGTGAAATACTTACATCGTAGGAAATTCCCAAACGCTACATCACGTTTAGTGTTTAGTGTATATATTGTTTCTTCAATTGTAACTGCATGGAATTCTTAACTCGTGTTGTTCATGCAAAATTTCATAACCTATTTGTTTTGTTTCTTCCAAAACTCATACCTATAGACGAAATTATGATTGCTTAATAAGTTTATTCTTCATCTTAAGACAGGTAGTCTTGTGTTACGATTGATATTTCTCCCTACTTTTATTATTATTATTATTATTATTATTATTATTATTATTATTATTTTGCCATAGAAAAGATGCAACATTATGACCGTCATTAAGGGGCGATATAAGCATAGAGGGAATTTGATTTCATTCACAGGAGAGAATCGATGAGGATGAAACAGTATGAGCTTTCTCTTTTTGTATGTATGTGTGTTTGTGTGTATGTATGTATGTATGATGTATGTATGTACGATTCACACACACACACACACACACACACACATACACACACA
>JAECUM010045413.1:0-11257 GCA_016617855.1 Megalonaias nervosa
TATTAACCTTGTACCTTGCATGCTTGTGTGTAAGGGTATTTTTGTATGGGTATAGTTTGTCTATTAACCTTGTACCTTGCATGCTTGTGTGTAAGGGTATTTTTGTATGGGTATAGTTTGTCTATTAACCTTGTACCTTGCATGCTTGTGTGAAAGGGTATTTTTGTATGGGTATAGTTTGTCTATTAACCTTGTACCTTGCATGCTTGTGTGTAAGGGTATTTTTGTATGGGTATAGTTTGTCTATTAACCTTGTACCTTGCATGCTTGTGTGTAGGGGTATTTTTTTATGGGTATAGTGTGTCTATAAACCTCTTACACTGGCATGCTTCTGTGTATGTATGCAAGTATAGCGTTTATTTATCAACACTCCTACCAGTTTCGTTGGATAGTAGGATATAAGTGTGGGATAGTATATCAAAAAGCGGGTTCTGGATAGTAAGATGTGTCTTAGATTGTAATAAATAAATGGCTGCTGGATAGTAGGGTGTGTGTTGGATAGAATATAAATATGTTAACTTACATTTCACAAATTAGGACGTAAGATAAAGTCAAATACTTTGATAAATTTTATAAATTCCAGGACTGGCCCACTTGAAAGCTAGGTCTCTTTGTTTCTGGGCATAGTTAAGCTTCATTTCAATTTTACTACCACCTGGGAATGGTAACGTAGTTAGCAAATTATTTTCATATTTTATCATCACCTTGGATTGCCAAAAAGCACAGAAGTTCCTTATATAAATTTAGTCAATCTGGACGTAGATATATTTCAAAGTATAGAATTTTCCATATAACTTTAGATATTGTTATATTGTTTTGTGGTCGAATAGTTGTCAATAAATGACTATATTAATCAGGTTTTTGGGGACAACTCCTGAAACCACATCGGTAAAGGCGCTCCTCAAAAGCGTTACGATGCAAATCAAGAAAATATATGCTGTGCCAAGCCCAGTGCCTGAGGTAAGAAAATATTTCTATGATCTTACAATCATTGAAGAACATATAAACTTTGAGCAAACGACATGCATTTTAAGACCTCACACTCTTATATTCTCTTTCGTATTGATAACTTTTCTTTTTGGTTTAATTTAAAGACAAGAGTCATTCGTTCTCCCTTATTCGCCGAGTTATAGTATACGATCATAATTTGTTGTTGTTGTTTCCTGTTTCTCTGAATGGAACTATATCGAAGTATATTAACTTTAAGGTAAATACCACATAGTAATTCAATTATTTCCATCAATGGGTTATCTTTAATTTATATGTTTATGCAATCATCAAACTGTCTGGTAGCATTATTCAGAAAATCTGACAAAATTAATGTTTCGTGGTGATTTTTCCTACCAACAGAGCCACAATAAAATAAAGAGAGATAGTTTTGGACAGAATACATTCCTACATTTCATAGCGGAAAAAGAATAAATCTCCAATTTTGTAGGTGTTCAACGAATTAGTAGAGGACTTCCATACTACCTTGATGTATGCAAGGGCAAGCAAACCTTTAATTATTTTCTTTGACTCATTGGACCAACTCGACACCGGAAACAATGCAAGGCAGTTGGCATGGTTACCTAAAAAACTACCTAACTATGTCAAGATAATCGTTTCCACGCTTCCAGATGAAAACTATGAATGTCTTCCAGTTCTACGGGTAACACAGACAAAGTATATATATATATATATATATATATATATATATATATATATATATATATATATATATATATATATATAGCAGATGAACGGAAGAATTCTCATATAATATCCCTGTAGTTAAATCATCTTTCTGGCAATAGAAAATATGTACTCGGATGGCATAGTATTTGCACGCTTTAGTAAAAAAGAAGCTGAAACAGGAAATCCATAGTGGCATTTAATACGATATCAGTAGCAGAAGTGAGAAAGTAAATGATTCAAATTATTGATTTGTCGTAAGTAAATTTAATAAAAACTACACACCTATCCGGTATCCACCAATAACATAACAAGTATAATATAATAAGTATCAGACAGAGATAAGACATACATTACTTACAAGACTGTATCAGATTTAACTCTGGATATTTACTTATAATTTTACTACATTGACAATTTTCTAACTCAGATAATTCTTAGTTTCACTGATAAATTAGATTTATATTTCGGTTCCTACCTTAAATGTTTCCTCATAACGATGATAGAATGGAAGTTGCAACAGTTGTATGCATTATTTACTAGCAGATCTCTTGCATTAAATAAATTGGAAATTTAATAATTAATTTGCTTATTGAATTAATTAGTGTTTGTTTTTGCCCGGTAATATGTTTTAAAACTGATCAAGTTTGTTTATTATTTTGACAATGATCACCAGACCCGAATTAGTGACGCAACAAAGTTCCATGAAGTCCCCACTCTCCCGGACAAAGATGTCAGCGGAATCATCGACAAGTTGCTGTCAGTGAACAAAAGAACATTGACAAAAGAACAGAAAAGTGTCCTCCAGAAGGCTTTCCATAAATGTCCCTTAGCCCTCTTCCTGAAGCTTTCTTTTGATGAAGCGCTTCGTTGGAAGTCTTTCACAAAGAAAGAGGAACTTGTTTTGCAGTCATCTATCAGAGAGAGCATAAATGCACTGTTCCAGCGTTTGGAGGTTTCGCATGGCAAGCTATTTGTCTCTAGATCGCTTGGATACCTAACAATAGGTAAGGAAACATGTACCCTTTAATGCACTCTTTCCGGAATTCATTCATGTGCTATTCTGGGTGATATTCATGCAGTTATTATCACTGCCAAATGCATCTGAAGAAGAGGCAAGACAGAGTCATCATTTTTGTTAGATTGGCTAGTTTAAGGCCTTGAATTCGATCACAAAGCTGTATATATACGATATCTTTAAAATTATGGATGTTGCTATGGGAATTTAACATTCTGTGTGAGATAGTATGCCTCTCTCTGTGAATGGATCATGATGCATAACAGACAAATCTATTTAATGACAAACACATCTTTTAGAAATGTGAAAACCGTGGAAATTCCTAAGTATGATTCTATGTTTAGAGTGTATTTTTAAAACTGGAGAAATGCCACAGAGATATCAGTTCCATTTGTATAGACCGATCAGAAATGCAGCTGCAGAGTTGCTTCAACTGTTGTAAAGAGAACATTAATGAAATCGGTCTCATTTAGCTATATCAATGTTGATGTTGTTACCGAAATAGAGTGAGTACTAAAAATTAATAATAATAATCATAAAACCATATTTTTATTTCAAAATGAAGGCTTTAATTGGTCCCGCATAAATTATTCATTTGCTCGTAATTAATGAAGAGTGAGGGTAGTCTCTCCCCGTCATATATAGCGCATAAGTTCTCACCGGGACAAATGGACGGAGAAAACAATATATAGTGTACAATACAATACGAACATTTAGCAGTAAACATATTTACGTGGTTACAGTATTGAATAATGATGTGGACTTGAATCTTTAATGATGGTTTCGTCTTGCCACCGACTAAAACTACATTGTCAAGCTAAGGAACAGAGAGGGTAACCTTGATCATAAAAACACTATTGTACTTTTCATAGTGTTTTGGGAATTGGCGTCCAAACTAGAATATTGGCACGTCCAAATGAGTCTGACCTTTGTAACTGCACATTACTGAAAAAGGGTCAAAATAATATTTCTTTGGATAATATCTGGAATATTGTCGTCAACCAGCAACAGATAACCAGTGTGTTTCTAGCGGATGACTATCGTCCATGTTGATAAAACAGGTGCAAAATCTTTGGGTTTTCGATTGGGGAGTTTATTTTTGTGGCATAGACCATAACATTCCACGTGTTTATGCATGATCTGTGTGTGAGTAGGTAGTGAAGTTCGTTCTAAGACCGCATAGTTCATAGGTAATGATTGACAATGATTAAATACTTGACCTTATTTGTAAACTGACCAGTAAGGTAAGTAGAGGTTAAGGCAGTATTATCGCGCTTCTTCTTGATTATACTGAATGATAGTTTGAATCTTGTAAGAAGTATTCATACCTGTCACCCAAACCTATGGGATATAACGATATAACTCTGAACAGCTTTCCATAAGTAAGGATCTAAATATTACTGTTTGGGACTGAATTCACCGGCAATGGGGATACTTCATTCTGGTGGAAAACGCAAAGATGAATGTGATGATTCACATGAACATTTACTTGCATATGTACCGACAAACAATAATAAGCACCATGAATGAAAATAAAAAAATATGTGGATATGGCAATCTAAAAGTAAAAGAAAAGAAAAACCGTGCGAATATGACAAATCTTAATGAAAATGAGACTATGTTAGTGAAAATGAACAAAATATATGTCTCGAATTTGTTATCAGTTCAACAACAAATATACCAGGAAAAATTATGTGATGATTTCTCCGTATGAATACAAGTGTTGCATAAACAACTTTGTTCTCTATACACTACAATTAATGTTAGCAAAGTGGCTGTCTGCTATTGGTGTCTATAATTATTTTAACAGTCAATACAAGATATAGACTGACAGCATAGATGAATACGGTAATTTGTGAGTTATGTATTTATACATAGATGAATACGGCAGTTTGTGAGTAACGCATTGCCCCTCCTGTATATGACATGTAGACAAAACAAGGGTAATTGAAAACCTTGCCGAAATCAAAGGAAGCAATGCTTGTAGGTCTACTGTCATGGAGTTAATGCTGTCTGCACTTGGAATATCAGCCAGGCTTGGCGAAGAGTTAATTTAAGTGAGACACACAAAAGATTACATTGATACATATCTAGAAATCTGTTTTTGATCTCTCGCTGCTCCAAATACATCTTGACGCAGCACAAACATCAAATCTCCTCTCAAAATTTGTTGTTCCACACAATGGTTGTAGTCTCGTTGACATTTAGATAACTCTGATAATCAACTTGACATCCGTAACATTGTTCTTTTGTCAGTAGGATGATTCTCTTGGCAATGTGTTTGTCAAGGCATTCTCTTGTTCTAACCATCGCGCGAGTACTATTTCTTCTTAGTTTCCTTCATCTTTTCTACCTTATCCAGTACTTTATCTTTATGACTGTGCCTGCTGTGATGTTTGTTCTTGATCGTCCATGTCCATGGATACATTTTCCTCCAGTGAACTTTTAGTTGTGAAGGAGAACTTCCTTGAGACTATTGATTTCAATGGTATTGTCGAATTTTACAAACGTAACTACGTTAACTGTATTGTCGAGCGTTTGAGAAATCTGAATTCGCTTGTCACTGCCTTGGCCTGGAGTGAAAACAAATCACAACTAACAATAACATCCAGAATAGTCATCATAAGAAATGATGTGTATACAGAAGGTATTAAAATATCATGTGGCTTCAAGCAGAATTAGGTAAGATCTAAGTTAAGTATTGTGGAATACAGTTAGGTTGAACTAGTAAGACAAATGTGTCGATTTATTTTGGACACAATGTCCCTAAAGACAAAGGAAAAGTTGAATAGTGTGTGTGTGTGTGTGTGTGTGTGTGTGTGTGTGTAATTTGGATTTTTAACGTAGCTTTAATAATTTTTCAGTCATAATGCTACGATGTCTGCAGTACGGCAGTTTATTGTGATGTCTAGCGCGAAGCATCATGCCGCAGACATATAGCATGATGTCCCACCCAGTCACATTATCCTGACACCAGGCCGACCAGTCCTAACACTAACATCTTAATGCATCCGAGACGGACGCTCAAACCACTAGGCCACCGGAGCAGTGAAACGTTGAAAAGTGATTTCATGATTACTTTGGCAATTTATTTTCTTTAGCTTTACAACGTAGTTTAAGTCGGTGGCAAGAAGCAACCGTAATGGAAAATTGGAACCACATTTCAACCCTGCAAAGACCTTCACTGTTAAATGTATGCATTCTATTATGCCTTGTTTTCACCATTAATTTGTCCGCAGGCAGAGCGTCGGCATTTCACCATTTATTTTCCCCTGTTCAGAACTGAGGCACTGCACATGAATTGGAGAAACTGCCCAAATCCTCACTCATCATTATTTATGAGTAAATTACAGTTTAAACGGTCAGTATGAAAGTGTTCATTTGAACAGAAAATATGGTCTTTTGTGTTTATATTTCATTTATTATCTCTCTCGGTTACCATAACAATATGAACAATATGATTAGCGAAAGGATACTGAGTGCATTCTTTCTTTTGACAAAGAAGATATAATGTTGCTGTTGCGTTTCTGGAACAACGCTAGTCTTCTGATCGCTCCATGTTGGTTCAACAAAGCACACTACAAACATTGAATCATACCTGATAATTTTTTAATACGGTTTACCCACCTTAAACAAACGTTTTTCATTAAGCGAATCTGTCAATCTCTTTGGCATGTTCCAGTCCCAGAAAAGACCATTCCGTATTGAAAGTAATGTGAAAATTCCATGTACAACCATATTGACATCCATAATGTTAAATTCCATTAGAGTTTATAATGTTCTTATATGCTGCTGACAATGATAAATGGCACATTATATCATACTATAATCAAGGTTGTATAACTGAAATTGTTAATACTGCAATTTGAAAAAACATTCGTCTATTTAGGTTACAAAATCCTTTATTTATGGCACCTTTATATATATATATATATATATATATATATATATATATATATATATATATATATATATATATGAAACATTTAGGCCAATATATATTGATTTTATTAACATTTATAAAAATGATGCAAAAAGAGAGAATAAGATTTACACAAATTTTTTATTCAGATATGTACTCTCTAATTTATTATATACGAAACTGTTTCTGAACTTTCTATCTATCAGAAAGCTTCACTGCAGTTGATGGCCGCTGCTAAATGACTTCCATCGCAGTAGTTAGCCACTGCCTAATGTCACATTAGACACATTTGTTCTTTATTTTCAGCTCGCATGGGTATCACAGAATCAGAACTAGAAGACGTATTGTCATGTGATGATGAGGTTCTCAATGACGTATACATGTACTGGACACCACCTGTACGTCGTCTGCCTCCTCTCTTGCTAGTTCGCCTCAAGACTGATCTTGAACAATACTTGGGTATTTCTAATTTCTTTACATCTTCACATTGATTACAGGCGTTCCACAATATCAATGTAGTTTTTATTCAAACTTGTAAAAAGAAGTTGTTTTCGATGCACATATGTTTGATTCTTTTATTTCTTGATATTATTAATGAACTTTTCCAAGTTTTTAATTAGAGTGTCAAAGAATATATCAGAATATATATTGGACATAAGTCTTATTTATAACAGTTTGAGACGTAAGTCAACTTTTGCATGGAAGGTCACGGAAGACAGCCTTATCTGGAGCTGCATTTTTGCACCTATGCATTTGTTTTTAAATAGACGGGCTATATATTAAAAATATGACAGTGAAAATAAAAAAAACCCCAAACGGTGAAAGTTACATTACATCGTGCCCTTTAAAGAAAACACATATTCTCACAAAAGTCATGTAATAAGGCCTACTCAGTGCATTCCAAACTAAAGGCCAAACTGGCGTTTGGTTCTCATTTTTCTCTTCTCTTTTCTCTTAGTTTTATTAGATAATATTATTCATTTTATTGCTTGATCAAAGCAGTGTTCTGTATTCATATCTCCTGCAATAACGGACAACCTTATTCATGAAAATGTTTGTATTTGTTAAAGTGGAATGAAGGTTTTATAAGGTCATGGATTATTTTACCAGGCTCTTAACTGTCTGGTAGGAGAATCAAATTGTTTCTGATGTAACTTTGACAATTGACGTCGATCATTGGAATATTTTGAACAGATTTCAGTGTCAAGTGTTAACTGTATATAACATACCACTGTATAAGACAGGATTCATCTGTTATGTAAGTTGTGTTAAAGAATCAATACTTTGTCTTTCAAGAATGAATACTTTGTCTAAGACATTGCTAACGTAAATAAAATTTAAGTCAGAATTGATAAGGACATTGACTATAGCAAAGATTTATTAATTTTAGTATCTTATGTGCAGTATTTTCCTTTGTGTTTTTAGTTTCTACGAACAAGCATTACATTATTGATGCGTGTCTCGATTTCCTAAATCAATCAATTTTCTAAAATCTCCATGATTATTCTCAACTTATGTTATGGATGACGGTCTCTAACGTTTCTAACATAAAACGTGTTAGTCATGATTGCAACTTTCATAAACATATATTCAGTTTCAGTCTTTATTAACCTTTCGTTTGGCTGTATATCCCAGATATTCGTCTCATTTTTTGTAAGTATTGATACTTGCCCGCGCAAGACTGTGCTCATCCATCAAGTCAGGTATGTTGGAGTTTTGAGCTACTTATCCCTGAAATGATTTTGGACCATCCCTTTTTCGCTCTTAAAAGATCAAAATAACCATGTGATGAAACCTCAGAAAGTTCGATATCGTAAAAATCCTATTATATTTATTCTTCAATAATTGACATGTATAAATATCTCTGAACGACCAGTTGACCGGGGAGCTGATGGAGCGCGGGTCCTCTTCTGGTATCACAGACAATTCATCGAGGCCGCGCAGGAAAGGTACGCTTCTGATCAAAAGACCAACAGCGAACTGCACGCTGCCCTGGCAGACTTCTTTGCTGGGTCTTGGGCAAATGGTAAGCAAATATAACCCTTCTTGCACAGATGTTTCTCCTCGAGATAAAATTATGAAAGCCAAAACTAACGAACGTATGAGTACATACCTGAAGGGGAAATCCGGCTTAAAAAAAACTTGTGATCAATATATTCATTCTCATTTAATTTAAACGAGAGGGCTTTACCAGTCTCTGAGTGTCATTCGCCATTGTTAAATTTATCTCGTTGCTTTTACAGCAAGTGATATTTAACTTTTAATTCTTGTCGGCATTGTGACTTGTACAAAAGTTTTAAATGGAAGTATCTCATTCTTTACATCATGTTTGCCATTTTATTACGACACGTTTTCAAAATTTTGCAACAGAACAATTAACAAAATTGCTTTATGGCACTTGCAATAATAGCATACTGGCGTGGTCTCTCTCTCTCTCTCTCTCTCTCTCTCTCTCTCTCTCTCTCTCTCTTCCTCTTGGTCGGTTTGACTTAACATTACCATCATTCTTCATAGGTCCCAAGACGTTGTGGTATTACACAAGCGAAAATCCGCTATTCTCGTCTTTTCATGGATTTTCACCCTTATCTTGATACGATGGTCGAGAGAGAGAGAGAGAGAGAGAGAGAGAGAGAGAGAGAGAGAGAGAGAGAGAGAGAGAGAGAGGGACAGTTTTTGGATATTTTCATATTTAATTAATAATAATCGATATTTAGAACCTTATAATAGGTTTAAGAAACAACAACAACATAAACAAAGCCTTGAATACTTTACATATGTGTGCCCCGTAACCAAGACATTTACCTTACTCTGTCGACCGGCAATTGCAACCTTGTATCATTGATTATATAAACACTTTAGATAGGTCCCAAGGGAAGAGTAAACATACCGTTATGAAGAACGATATTGTAGGTTACTTGGTGCAATTTCAGTTCCAATGTTTTTTTATCCAGCCCAATTTCTTTTTCTCTCACTCCAGATTTCTGCATGTTTTGTCC
The DNA here is from genome assembly GCA_016617855.1 of Megalonaias nervosa. Lineage (NCBI taxonomy): Eukaryota > Metazoa > Mollusca > Bivalvia > Unionida > Unionidae > Megalonaias > Megalonaias nervosa. Next base: position 9,611 of record JAECUM010045413.1, read on the forward strand.
CTTGGGCATGAGAGGGGAGGGGGAAACGGAAAAAGAAAGGATTACGATTAAATTGTGTACCATGTTAAATTCATTTACAAAACGGGAACTATTACTACTTTTATCGTTATTTTCATACATCACTACTGATTGATGAGGAGATTCATCATTGATCTATAGGAATAGACCCAACAGCACACAGTTCCAAAAATGTTTATGCATGCGTAGTATTGCGCCATGTGCGGATCACAATTTGATATACGAGTAGTATTGGTACATCATATTGCTTTATACCAACACTTTCAAAGCCATGTTATTTTTTAATATATATATATATATATATATATATATATATATATATATATATATATATATATATATATATATATATATATATATATATATCACACCGTATGAAAGTTGATCATGCACATATCTTTATCTCCTGGCCAGTATGTTAGGATGTTTATGTTTATGTTCACATTTGGTTGTAGTCAATGATTTCATTCTAATGTAAATTCCCATATGTTCTAGTATCACATAATTATCTTCGATTGATTTGCAAGCACAATATCTGCTTTGTTCAAAGTTATAAACTAAAAGATTTTTTTCTTTTGTAAACATTCCTTGTGAAGCATAGGCAAATTGTATCAATAATTATAATATTTAAGGCAAGAGATATTGCGCTTACGTCTCATTAGTTAAAGGTCACTGGCCACCTATATTGTACAAACGTGTGATATTATTATAGTCATAAACAAAACGTATTTCTTATGTATGCACACCATAAAAATGTTTAATTAGACTTTAAAATCCGTTTTTTCAAATGAAAATATTATTCGGCAATCTCCGTAAACAATCGGTAGTTTCCGCGTGCCAAAAAAGGATATGACGTACATTTATCCCTTCTATTCAACCTAGCCATTCAAGTGTTTAATTTCCCCACGTAAATGTCTATGTGATATATCTTACGATCGTGCTTTTGCACAGCAAATATGGTGCACTGTGTAGCATATGGAAGTAACCAAAAGAGTGATGATGGGAAAAAGGGTTCTTTCTTTTTCCGAAAGACCCTTTTTTACCAGAAAAAAGTGGATTCAGTCTGTGGGATTGAATAGGGTGAGGGATGGGGAAGTTGTATCATTTATGCCGGATTATAGTCAATTTGGCCCAAAGACAATTCGGCCCAAGACAATTTGGCCCAACTTAACAATAGTTTGAACAAGTTCTTTTTCTGCAGACAATAGGTAGATACTATGTAAGATAGGTTTTAGGAAAAAAACTGAATTTAAACAAACTATCTTGATATTCTTTCAAAGAAAATAATCATACTTCGTAACGTACATATACATGAGAGAAAACACAAACTGACATATATTGCTCTTCATAATTAAAATATTTATATACATTTTTTATGCTAAAAGATATATACATCTGCACAACGAGATTCTCAATTTAAGTCTTCCTGTCAAATTATCAATATTGATTTATAAAACAATATTCTAAAGAATACGTATACATTTTTCTAAGAGTAGTGTACAAGAGATACTATAACAGATATATTTAATTTTAGGCTTTAGGTTCTAACACTGCTGCATATACTACACACTCGATTACACATGAGAGAGAGAGAGAGAGAGAGAGAGAGAGAGAGAGAGAGAGAGAGAG